>JARHVA010004529.1:0-50000 GCA_037957365.1 Torreya grandis | reverse complement strand
TGATCAATTTTAGATGTATATATTTTGCCCCTATTTGAAAGGGATTTATGAGTGAATAAGTGGCAAGTAATGGTGTTTTAAAGAAAAACATTTCATGGATGAATGTTAATAAATGATATTAGTGGGTATGATGGCACTAGAGGGTTTATTAGTGGGTATGATGCCACCTCTAGGGGACATGTGGGGAGGAAGGAGACAAATAGACACTCAAAAGAGGAAATGAGGGGTGGGATGTGATGAATAAACAATGGGATGGGATTGTGAGATGTGAGATAGATGATGAAGATAAAAAAAGCTCAACTTGAAGAATGAGCTAGAAAGTGATGATGCCCCTGGAAAATACATATGCATAGGGTGTGGAAATGACTTGTGTCATAGTCATAAACACATCCCAAAGGGGAATCAACTATAACATGATAAGATAAAAGGCCATAAGTTTTCAACATATTTGTTCATGCTAATAGATAAATAGGCCGACTTGTACAAATCAAAATATTTGAAAATTTGAGAATTTGTAAGGTAAAGACACATGTGTTAGAGTAGGGACATTAGTGCATAAGTTTTAATGCAAGTGCCCAAGAAGATAGATATTTATTGAAGATCTGTAAGTGACAATGAAGGATATATATGTATATCATATTCTGAAGATCTGTAAGTGACAATGAAGGATATATATGTATATCATATTCTAAGTGTATTGTGGACTACAGGTGATTTGGACAATCAAAATGTCATACTCAGACCATATGATAAGTATTTAGGCATAATGAGATGGCGAACATGAACATTTCATAAGTGAGTTAGGTCTAGAACTAATGGGTAAAACCATGACTGATATTTTTCAAGTGTACAAGCCTAGTTTAACATATAAATCTAGATTTGATTATCTACAATTTGCATGTTTATTATAGTTGTTTGTCTATCAAAAATTTAATTTGAAAATATGAAATTAATATTAATTTTCATTTCAAGCTTGATTATAGAGTATATTATAATCGGTAGCAACACTTTCATGTTACTTAAGATTATATTGATTTAATAATATGGACTAGTTGTATCATGATTATATAGTAAATTAGATCATGCATCCTAATTTAACTTGTGTAAAAGAATATTTTTGTGATAACTATTTTATATAGTTAGTTGATCATAGTGTAGATTAAACGATTATTTTTTCAAGGATATTTTAATAATTTTTTAACGTGTTCACCTTTAGTTTACCTGAAACCAAATAACTCCTTCACACTTGTATTCAAGTTCCTTATGATTAAAGTGGCCCAAGTGTATTTTTAATTTTCATTAGAAGTAAAATAGTTGATTCGTTGCTTAGAACATTTTCAATGTCAACATGTCCTAATTTGAGTTCAATTGTCTATAAATATACAAGCACTATAGTTCATTTATATTTATAGAACCACAAAGTATTTCTCTATTGCCTACATGAATTTACTGAACACACATGCATTTTATAGAGATTAAGTAATCATTCCATAGCATTTATGATTATAGCACATAAGTTCATTATAGAGAGATCATTGGAAGGAGGAAAGACACACATTGAATATCACTAGAGTTTTATATGTCATTAAAATCATTTTCAATTATATAATATTTTGATTTCAATATTTTTATTATCTAGAGGTATGATAAGGAAACAATGCTTCAAACCCCAATTAATCCTCAACAAACGCCTCAAAACACTTACTATTTTTCCTAAGTTTCAAATATTATTGTCAATCTAAGGAAAGGATAAGAAATTTGTTTCACATGTTATTGATGTTGTTGTTAAGTTGTGGAGCTAAAATCTTCACTGATGCAAACAGGGAAGGAGGTTGCTGAGAGGTTGCTGAGTGTCACAGTCACCGGCGTCGATTAGGCCGACCGACGTCGGCCAGTGGTGGACAGGAATGCAACCGACGTCGACAGGAGTCGGCCGACGTCGGTCACCTCTAGGCAGATAGGGACCAATGTCGGTCACCTGTGCGGTTCAGAACTACCAGTTCACAGACAGTTAACGAACCGAGTGTTTGCATGTCAAGAGCCAATTTTAGACTTGAAGCTGTGGATCTAATTATTGTAATTAGATGTCTAATTATTATTTGCATGAGATCTATATAATAGACCCATGGGATGTATTGTAAAGTGTGCTAGTTTGAGTTGAGCAAAGTTAGCTCCTTCTGTGTGTGAAGTGAGCAAGGGTGTTCCTCCTAGTTCCACAGCAGTGCCAAGTGTGGGTGCTGGTTTTGGAGAATCAAAAGGGTTCTTCAGGTGTGTAGGATCTTGGTCAGCAGGTGTGCAAGGCCACGTTTGGAGATCTACATGGTAAGTAAGATCATTAATCTGCAAGTGTATGTGTGTGCATGGTCTAGGTTTACAGGGGTGCAAAACTAGGTTGATCTACAAGTGGCAGCAGAGTCAAGGTGACAGTAACACAATAGGGAGCAAGATCAGGTAGGATCTACTTGGCGTACAGTGTGTACTCAGAAAGAGAGCAAAAAGGAAGGCAAGGAAGATCCTTCCAAAGTAAGATCATTTGGGTTGCAGGTTGTAGCAGTTCATGAGAGATCTACTTGGAGTGTGTTACGCACTCAGTTGAGTATGTGTATATACTCTGTGTACTGGCAGTGTTGATACTGACTGGTTGGAGGTGAACACCAACTCTGTGTTTGAGTTGTGTGTTGGGACCGTAAGAGAGAGAGCTTTGAGAAAAGAATTACTGTACACTTGAGGTGTGGGAAGCCTCTGAGAGGTGTGAAGAAGAAGTGGCATCTTCTTTATTGTATTCTTTTCTAGATGAGTATTAATACAATTGTGTATTGTCTCTCATATTCTGTGTTATTTCTGAATTCTAGTTACTTGTGTATTTTGGTTAATTTCCGCATGTTAAGTTGCTTGTATATGGTAATCAATTGTGTGCTTCCATAATTCCCAACAAAGGTAGTGGTAGAATTTTTGGTTGGGTGTCTAACAAAGTGGTATCAGAGCTAGGTTGCAGGGAGCGGGTTTTGTGTTTGATTATATGTCACTCTCAGGGGTTTCTGATTGAGTGGGAGTAGAGCAATGGCAGAATAAAGTACACTAAGAATGGAAGAATTGAAAAGCACAAATGGTCACTTACGGTGTTATGGAAAGAAAGCGCAGGTAAAGAGATATTGCTGGTTGGTAGCAGATCAGTATGAAGGAACTAAAGAAGCAGATGTTGCAGGTGATGTTGCACAAGATGCTCTGGTATGTTTCTTGGATAAAGTAGAATCTTGTTTTATAGATTCTGTTGCCTCTTTCCATGCAGTCTGAAATAGAGTATTTTTCCATGGTAAGGTCTTTGGAGACTTTGGAAAGAATTATTTAGGGGCTGGTGTGCCTTGCCAAAGAATTGGCAAAGGGGAAGTGAAGCTGAAATTGAAGGTGGCCAACACATGGGTGTTGAAGGAGGTCATGCAGGTCCCAGTGTTAAAGATATGGCTAATTTCTTCATAAAAGTTAGGTGATGAGAGATGCACAAGAACTCTCATAGCGGATGCACTTGAATTAGTTGGTAGTAAGAAAGCAGGTACTCTTTATCTACTTGCTTATATTACTGATTCTTCTTCTGTTGTGGAGACGTGGCTTTGTAGGCTTGGTCATATGAGCAAGAAGGAGATGCATGTTCTTAAGAGGAAGTCAGATGTCTTTGACAGACTTAAGAACTGGAAAGCCTTGGTGTTTATGGAGGAGATGGCAGACAGAGATCAGTGGATGGGACTGAGTAACTCTGAGCAGGGTGGTTTGGATAGGGTTTTAATCCATGGAGAGCTCGCGGGTAAAAATTCATCACTCACAGGCGAACACAGGTACCAGCGTCGGTCAAGAGGAACTAGCATCGAACAAACAGACACCGATGTCAGTCATGTGCAGACCAGAGCTGATGGTGTCAGGCAGGGTAAGACCGATGTCAATCAGGAGGACCGACGTCAGCACAGTAAGACCGATGTCAATCAGGAGGACCGATGTTGGCAGCAGGTAGACACTGATGTTAATGGGGTTGGTAGTTAGGACAGGCGCATGGAATCGACGTCGGTTGGATGCAGACTATGTGGTGACCGAGGTCGGTCACTGTAACAGATTTTGGGCAGACAGCAAGCTGTCAAGGAGTCTCAAATGCCCATATGGAGGACTGAAGGGGTAAGTAAGCCTCAAATTTGTTGTTCCTCTTCTTTATACTCGTTGCTCACTGCAGAGCAGGAAGGATCCAGAAAATAGTGGGAGCATGGCAGGAATATGATGCAGAACCAAACGGGGAATTTGGTAGGGTTTTCAGCTGGAAGAAAGCACTGAGAGACGAATGGATACCTTAGTTAAAGAATAGAGTGAATGGATACGTGAGACGGAAGGCCAGGTCATATGGTCTTGAGGTAGCTACAAGATAGTGGTACAGGTTTGACAGGTGGATGACAAAGCATGGTTTTAGTCAATGTCAGTGTAACTACTGTGGTTTTTTTTACTAGGTGGATGATGAGTCACGATATTATCCTGTTACTGTATGTGGATGGTATGCTAGCTAGCAGGTTCAGACATACAGGGTTTTGCTGAGCTAAGGGTAAGGTTAGTTCAGTGGCATGTCATGAGGAATTTGGAGCAGCAAAATTCTTTAGCATGAGAGACATGGAAGATCACAGGTTGATTTTGTCTCCAGTGGGAGCTGATGTGAATCAGGTGTTAACGAGGTTCAATATGCAGGATGCAAAACTGGATCACACCAAGGGCTGGACAGTTCAGTGTCTGAAATCACATGAGGTCTGGTATAGACCTGAGTTTTCCCAAGCAGTGGGAGTTGTTAGAAAGTTTGGAGACGATTCGGGAAAGAAGCACTGGAGGGCAGTTCAGTGGATTCTCAGGTATCTGAGAGGGACCAGCAACAGGTTATCATGTTATGCAAGGTCAAGTTCTTTTCTACATGGGTTTGTAGATGCGGATGCGGCAGGCTACTTGGATGATAGGAGGTGCACCACATGTTGCGTGGTGGTTGGTCTTCAAGGTTGAGCTTGAAGAGGGATACAAGCCAGGAAACAGATTAGACAGGGTACATGTATAGGTACAATGCAGCTGTTTATCTCCAAGTGGGAGATTGTTAGGTTGTGGAGCTAAAAGCTTCACTGATGCAAACAGGGAAGGAGGTTGCTGAGAGGTTGCTGAGTGTCACAGTCACCGGCATCGGTTAGGCCGACCGACGTCGGCCAGTGGTGGACAGGAATGCAACTGAGGTTGGCAGGAGTCGGCCGATGTCGATCACCTCCAGGCAGACAGGGACCGACGTCGGTCACCTGTGCGGTTCAGAACTGTCAATTCACGGACAGTTAGTAAACGAACTGAGTTTTTGCATGTCAAGAGCCAATTTTAGACTTGAAGCTGCGGATCTAATTATTGTAATTAGATGTCTAATTATTGTTTGCATGAGATCTATATAATAAACTCATGGGCTGTATTGTAAAGTGTGCTAGTTTGAGTTGAGCAAAGTTAGCTCCTTCTGTGTGTGAAGTGAGCAAGGGTGTTCCTCTTAGTTCCACAGCAGTGCCAAGTGTGGGTGCTGGTTTTGGAGAATCAGAAGGGTTCTTCAGGTGTGTAGGATCTTGGTCAGTAGGTGTGCAAGGCCACGTTTGGAGATCTACATGGTAAGTAAGATCATTGATCTGTAGGTGTATGTGTGTGCATGGTATAGGTTTGCAGGGGTGCAGAACCAGGTTGATTTGCAGGTGGCAACAGAGTCAAGGTGACAGCAACACAATAGGGAGCAAGATCAGGCAGGATCTACTTGGAGTACAGTGTGTACTCAGAAAGAGAGCAAAGAGGAAGTCAAGGAAGATCCTTCCAAAGTAAGATCATTTGGGTTGCTGGTTGTAGCATTTCATGGGAGATCTACTTGGAGTGTGTTGTGCACTCAGTTGAGTATGTGTATATACTCAGTGTACTGGCAGTGTTGATACTGACTGGCTGGAGGTGAACACCAACTCTGTGTTTGAGTTGTGTGTTGGGACCGTAAGAGAGTGAGCTTTGAGGAAAGAATTACTGTACACTTGAGGTGTGGGAAGCCTCTGAGAGGTGTGAAGAAGAAGTGGCATCTTCTTTATTGTATTCTTTTCTGGATGAGTATTAATACAATTGTGTATTGTCTCTCATATTTTGTGTTATTTCTGAATTCTGGTTAATTTCCGCATGTTAAGTTGCTTGTATATGGTAATCAATTGTGTGCTTCCATAATTCCCAACAAAGGCGGTGGTAGAGTTTTTGGTTGGGTGTCTAACAGTTGCAACATGGAAATTTGAGCGAGGTTATTGGAGATCTAAATCATGTAAGCACAATCATCAAATTATTTTCAACATATTTATTAGCTCCTAGAATCATCATTAAAACTTTTTACTAACCAATAGTGTCATTAACGCTTTGTACAATCAACTCTAATGATTAACAATTTTCTAAATGTGATTCGTGATACTTCTACATATACATTGATAACTATCACGAAATCTAATCAAACATCAAAACATCATGTAAAAACCCAACTTATAAATTTAAAATATATCAATTAAACATTCTTACTAAAAATAATAATTATTATTGATTAAAACTCATTCGGTTACCTGTAAATGTAATCCATTTGACCCTCTTAAGGGAGTCTTGTGTAGACATCAAAGCATCATAAACACATCAACTTTAGTATACTTAATTACAATATTCTATACGTTAAAAAATAAAAACTAACATGGGAAGTTGGGTCTAAGAGAGTTTTAAGGCCGTTAATAAAGATACCCATTGGGAGCCTATATGCGTTTATTCTTTCCAAAAGATAAAGGTAACTCATAATGCCCGTAACATTATTCCTCTGCTTTGGTCGCCATGTAATCATTCTCAAATGGTTCGAACGCTGCGTTGCTTTTTATTAAAGAGATGGAGGCACGGCCGGGGCTTAAATAAATCTTCCATTATTCTGATTTACCGGTCTTCCTTGTAAGGACTTTTCTTGCAGACTCGTTATCGCCCAACAGAACGAAAAGTAAGAGTGCAAAAGAATGTGGCTTTATCTTTTACAGTTGGCCGGAGAAAGATGCTCTTTTGCCTTGCTTAACAGGTAGAAGAAAAGGATCGCTCCCAAAGAAAAGAATGTATTCTTATCTTCTTCTGCTTCACTGTATTTTCTATTCCTAATCAATAATCACTATAAAAAGGCTTTCAATCTCCCTAAGACGCTGAGCAATTTCTATTTAAGTCACAAATTGTTAACTTCTTTTGCCTCTTTCTCCACGGCACAAGTTCAGTGAGTGAGAGAATAATGGGTAACACTTACTGCTGCTTTCCATGCTCTCCATTCCAACCAGAGAATCCAAATGTCATTACTGGTATGCTTCTGGTGGAAGAGATGAGCCACATTGATGACTTAATCTCGTACATTGATCAACTCTTAAATACCATTGACAGGGTAAGCATAAATTCCAGTTTCCCCTCTTAATTCATTTTCGTCATTGCAAAATTATATCAATAGTAAATTATGGAATATATTTTGCAGGAAGGACAAGGTGCCAAGCGGGATCGAGTTGTTTCTTCTTTCCAATCTGGTGGTGGTTTGCTGGAGGAAGTATTGAAGCGGGCCAACAGACATACATGATCCAACAAACTCTTTTATTATTATTATTATTAAAAGATTGATTGATTCCACTCATTCCATTTTTATCAAACATTTTGATCTAGCCTTGGACGACAATATTAAAGGGGAAAGTGGAAGGAAATTTGGTGATAAGGATATTGATCACAGTAGATAGATTATAACTATTTTGCATTCATGTTTTGCCTCCAGATGGGATTTCGGTCAAAGCTTGATCGTGAAACTCGAAAATTGTTTATTGATATAACCAAAGGAGGAGCACAAATTCAGTGGTTAGGATTAGCACTTTCAGTTGTCGTTTTTGTGTTAGATCGAAGTGAACTAGTTTCTTCAAACAAAGATGAATGTATAGAGCCCCTGAAATACATGTACAATCTTGCAAAACATATTAAGCGGTTGGATAAACATTTGCCCCAAGATACGCTAAACGACGTTCTGCAATTCATTGTGGAAGGGTCGCTTATGTGCGTATCACAAATGAAATCTGACCGACTTTCCAGGTAACTCCACTTCATACATCATCAATTTGCCTTTGTCATGTCATATTCATAATAAATTTTCGCTGGTTTCTAATGGTTAAATAGATTTTATGCTGCTTCGGTGGTGGCTGATGATTTGCGGAGTTATAAATCAAAGCTAGGCAACAAGTACTCAGAACTCACATTGGAAGCTATAACCAATATTCAGGAAGCTATAACAAATGTTCAAGATAGGATTCCTATTGTTCTGCCTCCATCCCAAGGAATCTCTCCCAAAGCAGGTACTCATTTTGTTATTTAAGCCTTTATTTATTTAAAGCTACAACAAAAAAATATGGTAATAGCACAATAATGTTTATGTTGGCAAAATATAATGATTGCTGAAGTTAATAATAATCTGCTGTAGAAGTAAAGTGCCCACAATAATTCACCACATAAGAAACAAGATAAGATTAGAAGCAATAATTGTTACACAAGTTTATCGAGGAGTGGTAGTTTTTTAAAATGAAAAGAAAAAAAAGAAAATTATAAAAAATATTTTCTAAGTTTAAAATTTTTATGTCTTTTGAACATAAAATAATATAATATATTGCATGGAAATTATGTCAACTATTTATTCACAAACAAGGCTCTTTCTTTCCTCATGATAAGATTGATCAATTTTATAGTTCTTTCTAACATTGCTGAAAGTCTTTCCAAATTTAGAGTTTCAACAATATGTAAGTATTAGATATCATTGATCATATATTACCCAAAATTTTCAATAATATTTATAAAAACAATCTTAGATTGATTTTCATTATATTCACTTAAGTTTTGGCATAATCATGATAAGGGGTTCCAATGAAGGATTGCCTTTACTACTATATTTTGTGGATTAGCATTCACCCATGAACACGCTTATAAATACTTTACTCAGATTTGACATACTTCAAAACACACTTTTTATTGAATTATTTGAGTTAATATAAAAAATTAAATACACATTCATGCACACTCTCATTTACATACTCACATATTCCTTGATAGGATTATGACATCACATGAAGGTGACTTGATCCCACACAAAGTCCCTTTTAGACTGAAACATTTTTCAACTTTGTTCTTGAAGGACTTAGTGCCTCAAAATATTTCTTTCTCTTCTCTTCTTGGAGCTAACTCTATTTTTATGAATTTCTTTGGCTCTTTCAATTGAAAATTCAAATATTATTTGACATTTTATGCCTTCTATATTGTCTCTTCACCTTCCTTGATGTCTTAAAAACACTCAATATTTTTTCATTTTTCATTTCAAGCTATTACTTTCTTTTTACATTCGATACAGTTAAAACCACTATTTTACATAATCTAGTAGTGTCAAAACCATTGCAACAGTTATGAAACCAACACTATATACATACGTATGGTTGCAATCTATTGAGGCAGTTGAAAACCCACCGTTTAGGGAAGATCAATAATTTCATCACCAAATAAATTCTTCCAAATTTCGTAAGCCATAAATATTGGATACATACTCCTCCATTTTATTCCTTCTAGTTCATCACTTACCATCTCATAATCCCATATTATTTTTTAAAGGTGGATGAACTAAATGTAATTTTGGAGATATATCAACCAAATCTGATTATCATGAAATCAGATGAAGACCATAAATTTTTCATACCACTTACTCTAAATAACTCTTAGATTGGCATCCTCTTGTTGAGCAAGGGACTCTGGAAAATTATGCATCCTCGTACTAAGATACCAAGAAAGCCATTTTGTATCCAATTATATATATTTAGAATTTGTTATGCATTTAAGATTGTCGTTTGTGTTTAAAACTATTGGCCATCTCTTTAGAATTTTGTATCATACTATGTCTATTTAGACTTTTTTGTATTTAAGATTATTGTTTATTACTTTCAATATTTTTATCTCGTTCTCAATATCAAATGGCTCTACCACTTTTTAAAAAAAAATATATATTTATGTTTCAAATCATGGGTGAGGGCTTCAATAGAATCGCTACTTAACTAATTTAAAAAATATATAATATTTTACATTGTTTAGACATCTTTATTATCATAAGTATATATTTAACATTGTTTCTATATTAAGTTTTCTTTCAATATGATTTTTCGTTAATTTTTCTTCAATATAATGTTTTTTATAGGATTTCTTTGAATTCTTTATCTTTATTTTGGATATCCTTGTTCAATATACTAACTTAATTATGTATAGACACCACAAATACAATTTTTACTTATGAAATGAGAAATCTTCATTTTTTTTCAAATTTTTCATAAGATTTTTATTTGTAAGGGTTTTTATTCTCTACATATATGTTTTATTTTTGCATATATTTTTCTTGTTAATGAAAGGTTTTCTTTTTTCTTTTTTCTTTTTTTTTTTTTTTTTTTTTAAATTTTAAATTTATAATTTTGTTATTAATTTATTAGTTTTTTAATTAAATTATAAATAGTTTTTAAGATTCATCATTTATAAAAATATTGTAATTTTTTTTTTTTTTTACTATCATAATTGTCATTTTTATAAGATTCTCCACCCTTACAAAATGCAATCATATACAATTCTTACCTATTCTATAATTTTTATCCAAAAAGATGCTTTAATTATTTTATTTTATTTTTTGCCAAATCTACATGCCCACCAACTTATTTAATAATAATAAAATAAATAGGTGTAATTGTTAAAAAAAAAAATACTTATAAATCTTCACAAATAATTTTTATTTATTATTTCAAATTCTTTAATAATAAAAAAATAAATACATGTAAATGTTAAGTAAATAATTTTAAATTTTCAGTTTTTTTTTTTTTTTTAAAACCTTTTTTGAATCATCCATATGAATTGGATTTACCACTTCAACTTGAACATTCATCTCTTTCTCCTTGCAATGAATTTTGACTTAGATTACGACTTCAATTCAATAGCATATTCAATTTTTATTTTTCAATTGTGTTCTTGAAAAATGTGGGTCA
This sequence comes from Torreya grandis, assembly GCA_037957365.1. Classification (NCBI taxonomy): domain Eukaryota; kingdom Viridiplantae; phylum Streptophyta; class Pinopsida; order Cupressales; family Taxaceae; genus Torreya; species Torreya grandis. The sequence continues at coordinate 38,904 of JARHVA010004529.1, read as the reverse complement.
ATATCATCAAACTTGATTTAAGCTCTACTTATTATAACAACTATGAGATTCTTGATAATTCTAGAAGATTACTCAACATGGTCATGCCACTCTTCTCCTCGCTAACTTTTATTTCAATGGAATCAAGCTTTAATTTATAAGTGAATTGAAAAAATTAAGATGTTCAAGAGGTTGTAAATAATTTTTTATATAAATTACTTTATTAATTAATTTTTTTTTTTAAATATGAAGTTTTCAATTTGTTTTATTTATGAGAAGTGAATTACAAAATTATTTTTTCACTCTTAATCATCTTAGAATATATTATATAATTTTGTATTATATATGGTAATAAAATTCTCTCTTTAAACATGGGCACCATTTTTATCTTTTAAAGGTTAAAATTTAAGACTTACAAATTTATCAATTTTAATCTTTAAAATTTCATATGTTATATTTGAAATAACATAAAATTTAATTTTTATATTCTAAACTTGTATGATGTGACAACTTAGTATAATTACATTTTTTTTATCTAAGAATATATGAAACCGCTATATTTTAAGGCCTAAAATACTTTTAAAATAAAAATTAACTAAATTTTTATTGAAAATTTTAAATTTATTACTAATTATTAATTGATCTATGTACAATTTCACAAGAAACATCCACTCTCAATCTTCATGGTCCTAAGAATAACAATATTAAAATTTACATTACTCTATTGACTAAAACTTAAGATAGTTATTCACCAAACTCATAAAATATAAATGTAATACTCTTTTTTTACTTTAAAAATTAGAAAAAAAAAATATATAATAACTAAAAAAAATTATTATTAAAATAATAAAATTATTGTATCATTAAAATAATAAAAAAATTTCAAATTGACAATAAACATACCAAAAAGATAAAGTGTAATAAAATAAATCATAATAAGGAATGAGAGAAAAGAAGAATCACCATTTGAACAACATATACAATAACTATTTTGTTATATTTTTATGATTATGAACATATAAACAATGAAACGATTTATTACTGCAGGCAATATTGATCCTTCCTTGATGTATAAGATACTCTCATAATAACTCACTAAGGATCTCCTCACATCACACGAATGCTCTCTCCAACACTATTATATAAAGAGTAAATGGTACATGCTCTTTATTATATATTGTATGAAAAATGATTTGACAGATCTTTTAACAATTCTATGAAAATTTAACTTTACCGTCGAACAACTCAATAGGAACGATTAATTATCATACAAAAATGTAAATCCAAAGTTTTCCACTATTTAAAATTAACCGTCAACTTTATTACATATGCACATGTAAATACAATAGTCGATAAGAAATTTCACTAATAAAATTGAGATTTTGAGTTTTAATCCATATAAAATTTAATACAATTGATATCCACTTTTCTTAATATTATAAAATTTATTGCAGCTTAAATTCGAATAGTTAAACAACATAAAGACCTCAAAATATTCAAATCTTTAAACATAAGAGTTTATTTATTTAAATTAATTAATTATTTAAATAACATGTATAGATCATAGACATTAGAAATTATATTTAAATGCAGGAAAATAAATTTATATAAGTTCAATAATTTAATAATTTTCTTTTTCTTTAAGATTAGCCTATCCTGTGTAAAAACATGGTTTATTTTCATTTCTTTAAGATTAGCCTACCCTGTGTAAAAACATGGTTTCTAAGAAATTTATACTCTGTACTTTTTGCAGTTGGCATGGAAGAATCCAGAGAATCTGTGATTCAACTTCTAGATACGAAAAATAAATCATTGAGAGTTATGGTTATTTATGGCCAAGGTGGAATGGGGAAGACAACCTTAGCCACATCGGTTTTTAGCAACCTCGACCTCACTGACTATAAATATTGCAGAGTTGACATAGAACAAAATTGTTCAGAAGGAGGTCTCAAGTTGCTGCAGCAGCAAATTTTAAAAGACATTTTTGACATGAAAACTGAGTTGAGAAATTTGGAAGGTGGTCGGCAAACTTTGCCAAAGGCTTTCAAAGAAGCTACTCAACCTATCTTCATGTTTGTTGACAATGCATTAAAAGCAGAAGACCTAGAAAATCTTTTGCCTATTCCTGATCTGCGATCTCTTCACGAGCGGAGTAGAATGCTTTTGACGACTAGAAATCTTAGTGAGACAGATATTATTTTGCAGGCGTGTATAGAACGCTATCAATTTCAGGTGCGTTCTCTTCCACAAGCAGAGGCGAGGAAAGTCTTGTGTGAGTACTCGTTCGGTACAGGCGATGCAACTTTCGACCCCACCATAGATATTGAGGACCTCCTCGAAATATGCAGCGGCATTCCTTTGGTTTTAAAATTCGCTGGAGTAAATATGCTCACAACGTGCCAACCTGTAAGGAGGTTGAAAATCTCAAGAAAGGTCTGCAACAAGGAGGAAATGAACAACTAGGCGAAACCATGGTGAAGTTTGTATATAATCGCTTAGGACCCTTGTGTAAAGAGTCATTTCAAGATATTGTTTTCTTCTTTTATAATGAGAAGCGGTACAGAGCGGCCTATATTTATGAAGAGAATCTGCTTTCAGATCTAGAAACGGCGGCGCTGGTAAATGTAACGGATGATGGCTGTTTGAATGTTCACGATATAGTGAAAGCACAAGGGAGAATGTTGTCAGATGGGTATAGAATCACCGACACAGAATCTTTGATTGATGTTCTTCAAGATGTACAGGTATGTTCTTATTCACCACTTCATATTTTGTGTTAGAAACTGAAGATGAACAAGAGATAATTTCTCCACTTGACACTTAACTGCCAGTTGCACCTTCCTTTTTCAGTTCACTCCTTCTCATGCACAGCAGTTAACAAACAGTTAGAGATCAGTTAGTTAAACAGCAGTCTTACTCCTTGCTCAGCGTGCATGCAGTAGCAGTTGAAGTTAGTTTTAGATTAGTTAGGGATTAGTTTATTTTTAGTTTGATTTGCCAAGAAAATATATTTAAAGATCTCTTGGGCGTAGCTTTGTATGCACAGATCAAGAAAGATTAATAAAATCTTGTTTTCTCCATCGCTGTAGCAATCTGAGGGTTTGAGTTTTTATTTTCTTGTTTTTATGCTCTGTTTTTTGCTAGCATTTTGTAGAGAGATGTATAATCATATTAAGGTATTGAAAAAAAAACTGTTTGGCTTTTCGCATTTGAAGAACGTTTGGTTTTTAACATTTGAATATGTATATGAGCTACAAATATATTTGCAGAAGATTCGGAATACGAAAGGGATTTACCTAGACGACTTGTCCGAATACAAACTTGAAGTAAAGCATCTCAACTTGATGAGCGGATCTTTAAGAGTTTTGTACATAGGACGGTCGAATGCTATAAAAGGGGAATGCAAGGGAACATTTGAAAGGCTAAGGTATCTCCAGCTTGACTACCAAAATTATTTAGTGATGTCTCTGAGTAAATTTCCGAGATTAGTAGTATTCATTGGCAACTCAATCACAGGCGACAAATTTTGTGAGGCAAGTCTACAATCTCTATCTAGACATTTTTTTGAGCTTTACCTATTTCAACATTATTTTAGGACAATGCTAATTTGAAGAACTAAACATGTTTGCAGTTCTCTGGTGGCATCTCTTCATTGAAAGATCTGTGTTTATATAACTCTACATTGGTGAATTTTAACACCACCGCCCTTTGCCAACTTAAGTCTTTGCGTTCTCTCACATTGGTTACGTGTATAGGGTTTACTAGCATACCTGAAACCATTGGGAGCTTATCTGCTTTGGCAAAGCTTGATTTAGTAATTTGTTCCAACCTGGTCAGCCTTCAGAAATAGCTTTGGCAATCTATCTGCTTTGACAAAGCTTGATTTAATATATTGTTTCAGTTTGGTGAGCCTTCGAGACAGCTTTGACAATCTATCTGTTTTGACAAATCTTGATTTAAGAAATTGTTCTAGCTTGGTGAGCCTTCTAGACAGTTTTGGCAATCTATCTGTTTTGACAAAGCTTGATTTATATAATTTTTCCAGCTTGGTGAGCCTTTCAGACAGCTTTGCCAATCTATTTGCTTTGACAAAGCTTGATTTAACATATTGTTCCAGTTTGGTGAGCCTTCCAAATAGTTTGGGCAATCTATCTGGTTTGACAAATCTTGATTTAAGAAATTGTTTTAGCTTGGTGAGCCTTCCAGATAGTTTTGGGAAGCTATCTACTTTTACAAAGCTTGATTTAACATATTGTTCTAGTTTGGTGAGCCTTCCAGACAACTTTGACAATCTATCTGCTTTGACAGAGCTTGATTTAATATATTGTTCTAGTTTGATGAGTCTTCCAGACAGCTTTGGCAATCTATCTATTTTGACAAAGCTTGATTTAATAAATTGTTCTAGTTTGGTGAGCCTTCCAGATAGCTTTGGCAATCTATCTGTTTTGACAAATCTTGATTTAACATATTGTTCCAGTTTGGTGAGCCTCCCAGACAGCTTTGGCAATCTATCTTTTGATCCCACAAAAATTGACCCAATCCTATGTATGGGTATTTATTTTCCCCTCAATTAATCCTCTATTTTATCTTCCTACCGAATCTAACTACTACATAAGAGACAAACTAGACACTTTTAAAAAAATTAGCTCCCCAAAATCCACTCTAGCTTCTATTTTTGATAGAAGTTAACTCTTGGTAAGAGTAGCCTCTGACCTTATATAATGTGCACTCACTCTCTTTTCTTAATCCACAATGGCAATGTTGATTGAATAGTTAAAAAAAAGATTGCCAAATTTCCTGCTTAGTTCTTAATTTTAAATTGAAGCAGTGTGCATTGGGAGTGAAGAGAGTAGGTGGGTTACATAAAATACATTGATTTAACAAAATGAAAATTAAAAAAAATATGTGGATCATCGTAGTCTTGAGATGCCCCTACATCAGATCACTACCATACCATCAACCAAAATTAAGTGTAGTAGTTTTACTTCTATTTTTACTTATTTAAGCAATTGGTTGATTGTTTAGACACTTATCCACATACACATATTATTTATATGTTTTTATGGGCATAAATTTCTATATCCCATGATCCAAGAGCATAGATGTTAGTTCTAATATCTTCACCACCATCTACAATAGAAATCATGGGATTTCTCTTTCCTTGTGACTTGTAATGCGCTATGTAGATGCTTAAATTTGGACTAAACTAGTCTTATACACTTGGAAAATATCACTTATGGCTCACCTTTTTGTCCACAACCTCTTCATAATCGAAAGGCTCACATTCACCATCTCACTATGCCTAAATGTTTATCTTATAGTCTAACCCTAATATACCCAGATCACTTGTAACCCATAATATGATTTAAAACTAATAGATATTTTACCTTTGCAGTTACAGATCTTCAAAAACAATTTTTTCTCATGTACACTATCATCCAGATCAAGACACTAGCGTTGATGATAGTGTCCTAGTTTTGACACCAGTGTCTATACATTACAAAAGTTAAAATTTGTAAATATTTCTATATGTTCAAGTTAGCCTATTTGTCTTAAATAATGTTTTGTGAGATTATTTTCAAAAGGTGTGGTATAAATACAAATCAAGTCCATTCATTATTCATCTAATAAATACCAATCAAGCACCTATTCAAGCTCACTAAATCATTCACACAACTGATTTATACTTCCCTATTATATCATATTTATAAATCAGTTATAGGTGTAATATTCCTACAAGTCTGAAGCATCCAAAGAGAATCTCATGAATAATATTTGTCAAGTTTCAAGATAGATAACTACATACACTCACATATAATAAACTACACAATTATTCACACACAAGCCCACATAAGGGAGAGAACTAAATTATTCTAAGGCCCTCTTCAAATTATATGTCTATGTAGGTAGGGTTCATTGACAACAAGGTATTTGAGGTCATATCGAATTTTCTTGAACCCACTAACCCTTGTTTTACATGATCACATGCCTTAATTAGAGATAGTGTTTTAAGATATATTTTGAGATCAAAGAGCTGTGCATAAGATCCAAATAGTCAAGAAATAAGGCAATAATGATATCTAACAAAAACAATGTGATATTTACATAAAAGATTCATTATTTTGTACATGATAGAAGTGTCAAAACCTAAATAGAATCATCAATGGTAGTGTCTTGAATCTAATGGTAGTGTTTGGGCTAATAGAAGGCTAATTTCAAGAAAAAGGTGAATCATTTTGGAGCATCTTCCTACCTACTTCTACACCTACACTCCTCATATATGTTTGTAAAATTTTAAACAAGCTAATTATTATCTCTTCTTCATGATTATGCAATCAAATTACTATTTTTCATCATACTTAATATATTTTAAAAAATTATATAATTTAACATTATTATCAAAATATTATTATACTTTGAATTCAATTAATTGGCCTAGTTTAGAATAGTATATTCCTTTGTTTTTTTACGCTTTTTTCTTACCTTTATTTTTAAAAAGGGTAAAATATTTGGTGAACCTAACATTTGAGTCTTCCTATGCAACTCCTAGCTTTCCCTAGGGTTTTCATCCTTATAGGGATTCATATTATAGTGTTTATTCAATTTTTTATTTCATTATTTTGTATGCAACCTAGGCATAGTGTTAGGATAGGTGGTGTACTTGTTAACCATTTTGGACGTCTTCTCCTTCCACGAAAAATGACTCAAGGTAATATCATATCAAATTCTATTAATAATGAGAGTGCCAATGATGAGAATGAGCAACATACTAGAAATGTTCTCATAGAGGATGCATCTCATCATGAGAATAATGATGCACATGAGAAATATGAACATGACCAAGTAGACCAAGAACAAGCTACTTGGCCATTACATTACCTCAAGAGTGTATTCGATAGAATACTAAAGATATTGATAAAAGACTCCATACCATATTAGAAACTAAGAAAGTTAAAGGCATTAAATTATTCCTCCATTTGATCACACCATTGATTCATACATCTAGTGGGGGCATGAGATATGTCTTTCAACCATTGTTCCCCAATGATAAAATAACTATTACTACATCCTCCATAGGAACTATCACTACTTCAACTCAACTACTAGTTTTAATGCCTATATCTATATGAATTAAGGAATGTTTGATATTTTTCATTAACAATTTCATCATTATTAGTGTACAAATATTTTATCTATGTAATTACATAGTTGTTATAGATTTTTAATATTAGGGGAATAAAACATGTAATGATTATAATCATGGTTTGAGTCAATAAATAGAAACTATGTTCATCCATTCTAGCCATGTGTATTCATCCATTTTAGCCATGTGTAATTTTTAATAGTAATTAAAATTAGAAATCAGGTCTAAAAATGAAACCCTAAGATAGAGATATGAATACCTACAAAGAAGGATAAAACCCTAAGGGAACTTAGGGTTTAGAAATGTTCAAGAAATATACAGGTTCACAAATATTTTTATACTATTTTAGATTAGTGGTAACTCGAATAATATATAAATTATGTAGACTATTTAGATTATGATATATAACAATTAAACATGAATCTAAATGTAAAGTATTGGAAGTGATTTAAAAATTACACTTGATAAACATGGAAAGTACTACAAGAGATAAGATAATTAGTAGTTCACTATCTTGTGTAGGGTTGAGATTGAGTGCAGATAGAAAGAAAAGGAGGAAAGAGGAATGTAAGCTATTCATATCAAGATGTGAATCTATGTGTGCATTGGGACACTACTATCAGGTCTGGGATGTTACCATGTAACATTGTTCCAAGTTTGATAGTCTTCTCTAATTGTTTTTTTCATTTTTACTCTAGTACATGTCTATGAAATTATTTATTTTATGTTTCTATGCGTGATCCTAAAATTTGACTATGCACGTATTTCTCAAAAAAAATAGTCTCCTTCATTCAAAACTCTAGGTCCACTTGCAATGTTAGATTTAGTCCTATAAAATAGGAATAAGTTTGGGTTTATATGACCACAACCAATACCTATTAAATGGATGAGTGTTACTTACATATCCAATAATCTGAAGAGGGAATTCAAACTAGACGTAGTTCTCCTTCTTATGTGTATGTTTGAAATAGTGCTCATGCAATGCATGCAACCTATAATCTGAGTTTTGACACTTGACGAATGGAAAATTTGGATTGCTTATGAGGGGATTTAGGATGGCTAAGACCTACTCCTTCTAGATGATTTTTAAATTTGGAAGAATAAGGTTATCCATTTAAATGTGCAAGTATTTATGTTGGATTGATAAATGTTTGTTAGATAAATGCCACATCCTTAATAATCTTGGGCTTAATTTATATTTATATGGAACTCTTTAGGTAATTTCTCAAGCCACTGACAAACTAGATGTATGGGTTAGCCCATAGGAATGACTTCATTTTAAAATTTAACCATTGTTGGATGAAAGATGAAATTATTAGATTTAAATAATACCTTCTAGGCAATGTCATATGAGTCTAACATTTTTTATGGGAGACAATAATATTTATCAGTTGATCTAGATATGTCTGACTATGATAGTTTACTAGTTTGGCATAGACGAAGGGAAATATTGTAGGTAACTAATAGAAACTTGGAATGTTAGACCCATAAATAATATTTGGATATGAGATAATGATGAATAAGATTCATATATGTACACACAAATCATGTAGGGTGAATGTAGTTTAAAATTAAATTTTACAATTGTCTAATACCATATTTTAATATCTAAAGATGTGAGTATTATTGAAAAATTTGTAGTAAAGTTTCTTAGGAGGATGAGGTGACATATATGGGTATGATAACATAAATGTGCAATAGTTCTCATTCAATTCATTCAACCTGATGTAGAGCAAACCTGCATACCCTTCATGCAAATTCAACTTAGGTCTGATCTTTGATCTTTATTATAGAAAATAGATTTGTCTTCATCTTCATAAACTTATCATTTCCCCATGTTTGGCTAGTCCTCCTTTGCATTCCTAATCTTCTTTGATCTATCCAATACTCATCATTATTAATTAACCTCTGCTCTCTCCTCCTACTCATCATTAACCTCATCTCACAAAAAAATATCAACACTCACACTCTCCATGCTTAGTTAAGACTTGCATCTTCTTATCTAGACTCTTAGGTTTGAGAGATCCATGGATGATCCCTTTGTTCTTGACTCCACACTGGGGTTCTATGGCCATTTATCTAAACACTAATATCTCCTCTCTTCAACTAACACCTCCTTATTTCACTATATTTATTTGTGACACCTACAAATCAATCTTTATCCTTAAGACCATATGTCTCTCCTTACCTTCTTAAGAGATCCAACACCTCAAAAATTCACTAGAGCTTCATATACAGACTTATTCATCCTATGGGGTCTCCTTTGTTCCTATAAAACTTTTTCTAACCTTCTTGAACCATTCTTTCACTCCCTAGAATCCTTATACTCACTCTTTACTTGTAGAGGACCATCCCTTCTTATATCACTAAAAATGTACAAACCCCCTTTTATAGAGTGATCCACACTTGAGATTTGAAATTAATCACATGATCTAGTATCAATCAGGCTCTTTTATCTTTGTAAAAAGCTTCAAGATCTAACAACCAATGTAAGTACACTTATGCAACAAAATCCTCTTCTCATTAGGTCTCCATTAGGTTTCTAGGCCTTTAAAATGAGTTTTTACTCTAAATAGATCCACACAAGCCAAAAATCCCAAATACCAATTGATTAACTTTTAGGGAACTATTCCTAGGCTACCTATGAAATTTGAGGTTTTAAGTCATTGTCTAAATGTGAAAACCATGAAATTCCTAACAAACCTTATATTAGGTCTGGGCACAGGTTGAAAGGCAAAATATTGGATTAAGATAATTATAAATTACTTCAACTCCTCAAACCAAATTTTAAATTTCTATTTTATCTTTCTTGTCATTCTCCAATGACTAGCAATCCAAGATTCCCTTTTCATTGATTACAATAAATAGAAACACCAAGTTTTGTTTATGGTTAATAGACTATTTTGGATGAGAAATCAAGAAAAGAGTTTCTTTATATTTTGGACCACTTTTAAAGCTTCAAACACCTTAATGAGTCTTCCATAACCTTAAAAACCTATATCCATAGTTTTTTTGCATTGATCAATCACTAAATGCTCATAAAATATGAAAACATAGAGTTTAGATTCTAACTCTAGCACTATGTAACAATCAATGTAATTTCTCATGAGATTACATGGAATTATACCTCAAAATGTCTTTATTATCATGTAAAATATCTTAATTAATTATATGACTCATAACTCTTATAGTCAATTCAACAATCCTTAACAAACCTCCTCCACATAAGACTTATTGACAAGTTTAATGTATAGGGGCATAATTACTCTCATTTGAACTGTGTATAATATCATGAAAAACTTTGGACTGATTATGAGGTGCTTTAGAATTGGCTAAGACCTAATCCTTGTGGCTAAATTATAAATTTAGAAGAATAAATTTGTCCATTTGAATGTGCAAGTGTTTGTGTAGGATTGATAAATGCTTGGTAGATAAATACCACACCTTAATAAGCTTGGGCTTAATTTGTATTTATATGAAACTCTTTGTTTAATTTTTAAAGCCACTAATACACTAGATGGATGTGATAACCCATAGGACTGACTTGATTTTTAAATATGACTTTTATTGGATGAAATATGGTAACACTATATTTAAACAATACCATATGGATGGTACCATATGAGTCTAGTGTTCTTTCTGGGGGACATGAATATTTATCAATTGATCTAGAGATGTCTGAATATGATAGTTTACTAGTTTGGAATAGACTAAGCGAAATCCTATAGGTGACTGATATAATCTTGAAAGGATTAGACCCATAGATAGAATCTAGATGTGAGAGAATGATGAATAATAGTCATATATGTACACACAAGTCATGTAGGGTGAAGGTAGTTCAAAACTGACATTTTCAAATGTCTAATACCATATTTAAGTATTTACAGATGTGAGTATTATTGAAACATTTGTAGCAAAGTTACTTAGGAGGATGAGGTGACATATATGGGTATGTAAAAATAATTAATTTTAATGATTTTTTATTTATTTATATTTTTATATGAATTTATTAAATTTTAATGTGAAAAATAACTACAAGGGTAATATACATGATGAGAGAATAGATCATTAACCTCTGGGCATGAATATGGTTGTGTGACATATACAATGCAAAAATTGGTACATACAAAATGTAGGATAGACTTCCAACAATTTCAAAAATCATAACCATTGAATGAAAAATTATTTATTTTCATTTCTTACAAGTTTTTTTTATATTTTTATATTAATGCATGGGTCAAAAATATTTATGACAAATCCCACTAAGCCAAAATGAGTTAGGGGAAGATGGTGATAATTTGTGACACTCTAGTTAGAACATGCTACTTACAAATTCATAAGTTTATTTACACAACATAGCTTATATATTTTAATTCATGTCTCATTATTTTTTATATTTAATTATTTTTGTAGGATAAGGTGTATGAATTTAAGGCCACTAAAAAGTTTGGAAGTAGTTGAAAGTCCTTAGATGAAACATTGATGCATTCAACAAGTGGGAACATTCTAATGGGTTTATGTTGGTAAGACACCATTATTTTATATTTAGTAATAATTTAATTATTAATTAAAATTAGCTACTCAACATGAATTGAGTTTGGAATATTTTAATAATTATTAAATAATGTCATTGTAAATGAATAGATCATTCAATTAGTTGATGGTCATGATTTTATAGAGGAGGAGGAGGATGATGATCACAACTATGGCTATGTCAACATATCATTGCATGGAGTGGAGTTAAATCCAAATAATGCAGATAATGAACTTGTAGATGATGAAAATGGGCTCATAGATGATGATGGTGATGAGCATTACATGATGATAGTTTGTAGTCATTGATTTTATATAATTTTTAATTCAAACTCATGTTATTATATTATAGATGAGAAATTATTTTTATTCTCATCTTTGACATTATATTCTCATCATGTTATCAACTTACCTATGACATTAATTTTTCTTTGTAATTTTTATACATTAATTGATAATTCTCATAAATATTTAAAAACATGTTATCTTTTTTAAATTTATTTATGTTATTTTTGTATTCTTATTTATATTTAAAAATATGTTATTTTCATTCTAATTCTAAATTATTTTATATTGTATATGTAATACTAAATTTTTATTTTTATTTTTAGAATTTTACTTTGTATTCTTTTAGATCTTAAAAATTGTTTTATTACATTATTTTAGATTAATTTGTTTTGTAGAATTTCACTTTTTATTTTCTTAGATCTTAAAAAATATTTTATTACGTTATTTTAGATTAATTAATACACACACACACACACACACAACCAAAAAAATCAAAAATATAAATTTGTGTGTCTATGTGTGCATATCTAATTAATGTAATATAATAATTAATTTTTAAATAATTATATTACATTTATTTTTTAATTTATTTTTATGTGGCATAATAGTGGCACTAAATTATGGTGAATATGTCACACAAACCTATTGAAAATGTGTTACAAAGTTGGAACAAATGTGGTTCAACTAAAAATGTTTTATTGTTTCACTTTTTTACCACTAAAAATGATGTAAATGTCTCAAACTTTTACCATTAAAAACATCCAAAATATTATATTTAAATGTGGATATGATCCAATTTATGATGCAAATTGTACTTTTTTTCAATAGTTGAAATGGGATTGAACCATCCAAACATATTGCCACTCTCCATCCCTATCTTCACCAAATATTGATGTTGAAAGACCACAGACTTAGAATAAGTGACATATGCATCTAGTATTCCCCTTGAAATGTGCCATTAACCACCAAATTTATCCACCATGTTCTCATACCATATATCCATTTTTATTCTATAAATAATATTGTAGGAATTAAGGTGAGTATTATTTTTTTAACTCTATGTCAAAGTCATATCCCAAATTGGATAGAACCATACTGCTTCATTATATCCATCTAGGATCCCTATCCCTTCAAGCATAAACAACATAAGAATTGGTCCCCATCTAAAAGAGTAACCTCATCCTTCAACCTTATTCATACTCTGAATGATTTTATCACAAATGAATTTAGAAATATTAATTTACACATTATGTACACCTTTATTGTGTATAATATAGAGGTATTATTTTTTTTGGGATACTATTGCATCATCTAGTTTCACATATATTCATGTTGATTAGGCATGTAAATATATGTGGGGAATAATTACCCAAGTTTTCAATTGGAAAATTAAACTTTTCCTTAATTTTATTTTAACAAACTAGTGAATTTTTCTATCTTCTTTGTGTTTTCCATTACTTTCTTAATGGTTGCCCCTGTGCATGGAAATCTAATCATCTTATATATGTGTTTGTGATATCTTCCTCTTGCATTCAAAAAAATGGATTCAATACTCATGAACCCATGAGAGGATAAACATTACCAACTTATTGGGTTTTCCAAAGTACGGTAGTTCAAAGAGTTAGATTACTCTAATAATTTCCAAATAGACCTTAACCTTTTCATTCAAAACTAAAAATCCATTTATTCCCACTATTGTTCCTTCTACTCTACAATTTGTCCCCAGGTCTAGCTCATTCTTTATTATGTGATGGTTGTAGTCTTCAATTCTATGTTGTGACAATTTGAACTCCATTATTTGTGGTACAAAAAATAATATGGGAAATGCATCTATGTTATTTCCATCATTGTATCCTCCGTGTCCTTTCCTTATAACTAATCCATTGTTAAATTTTTGATGATCAAATCACCCCATGGTGGGTCAAAAAAAACTCAAGCACTTATCTTTAATGTTATTGTGTTGACTAGCTTATGTTTTTTTGACATCCTTATTATTTACCCTCACATATAGATCATTGGTCAGATTCTTTTCCCATACCCTATAATTTTTCCTTTGGCTTTAAGATTCAACAATATTTAATGTTGGAATTTCCTTCTGCAACTTCTTTTTTCACTTTATTTAGTTGAATAAATTTTCCCCTTACTCAAATTTCTTTGTCAAGGATTTGATTTCCACTTCTTCACCGATTTTTTTCCCTCAAATTTTCTCAAATCTACAATTTTATCCAAATATATACATGCCTTAATTTTTTTTTTCAATAATTATTCTCATTATCACTTTTCAACTCTTTCAAATTCAAAAATGTTAAGTGAAGTTTTTGATTTCCAAAGGTCAATTTATAACACTTGTTGATGTTAGTTTCCCTAAAGATGCTTGCAATTTTTGTTTCCTTTCTATAACCTTTTTTTTTTTTAATTGTATTTCCTCATGGTGACATCTTTCTAGCGTTGCTTCCATTAGGCATGACCTATGCCTTTTCTCACTCCCTGCATTCCTAAACATAATGCGTAATTTAATTTTTTTGAAATTACGTGACCTAAAAACCTCATGCCCAACATATTATTTAGATGGTTTGAGCCTTTTTTTCCAACTTATCCCCCACTAATTATGTGCATTGTCCTCCAACACATCAAGTAGTTTATAACTCCATCTTTTCAATTGCACACAAAAAATGTTTATCTACTAAAACCCCATTTCTTCCTTAAACCTCCACATTAATGCCATATATAAATATTTATACACACACAATATTGGTGCAACATAACATGTTAAAAAAAATGTGTTGTTATTATCATTAATAAATATTGAATACAATCATGCTACAAATGACACAATAATTCCTTCCTAGAGTTACTTATATGTTTGGCATAATAATCCTAAGGGGTTCATCATTCAACTTTACAAATTAGATTTACAATAATTTCCTATTTATTCATGTCTTAAATGACACAACAACATACTAACACTTATTTGAATAAATAAATAAAAACTAATGAAATAAACTAGAAAGTAATACACATATTTATGTTATAATATAACATATGCAATATTTTGAGTAATCCATTTATAATTACAAATGAAAATACTTGATCCTAATTTTTATTGAAATTCCCTAGTAGAATTTCTCCATTTAATGTGCATAATTTACATGCATTCATTTCTAGTACATCTTGAACGATGTAAGGACCCATCCATCGAATGTGGAGTTTTCTTGGATGCTTTTAATATTTCAATTCATAGAGGATAAGCTGTGCATCCTTATGTGTAATTTTACCATTGATGTTCTTGGCATGCCACCCATTTTGTCTTAATTTTTCTACTATTTTTTAATTCCATTTGGCTAAGATGTGATTTTCATATAAGGTCATGAGATCTTCAAGCCACGTGTATAGTAAGTATTTATCATAAAATCACTCAACATGTTCAATGCATAGGTAAGATACCATAAATTATATTATCAAAATTATTTCCTTACCAATTACAAGCTAAAATGAAGTAGTCTTGTTGAGTCGCTTGTAAGTTATCCTATATGCCAAACATATTATTGAGACTCGATTATCTAATAATTTTACCCTACATTACAAATATTAGTTAGAGTCATGAAATTTTATTTTCAAAAGATTACACCATCCTATTAGCTTGGGGGTGGTTTGGGTCTTTATTATGGTTTGCCACCATGAACTTATCCAGATACATGTGCACCAACTGCGACAGAAAAATAAATACCCAAATCACTTTGTAAGACTTAGAGGGTACCCATATTTTCTTATAATATTTTCCCATAAAAACATGCAACCATGGCTGTAATGAATTCTTTTTATTGGAGTTGATTATTACCACTTAGTAATATGGTCTATAGCTATGATAATGTATAATAAATAAGTTCTAAACATATCAAGGGAAATTAAACCCATAAAGTTAATTGGACACTTCTTGAATAGATCTTGTTTAATAATTGTAATGAGTGGAATTTTATATCTTCTATTGGGTTTGCCAATGTACCAAAAAAATTGCATTTACACTTGTAATCCTTAGCATCTTTATAGAACATCATCCACTAGATTCAAGAAAAATAAAATTTTACTTTTTGTGGCTTAGTAAACATAGTAACTACCCATTATTCCATAATGACCCTCATGTAAGAAATATTCTCATTATTTTTTCCATTATACATTGGCTTAATACCTCATTATTCCCAATATTATATAACTCGCTACTAATGATTTAGTATGGGGTGGCAAGACTGCTATTTGTTTCTTATTTTTGGTTTATTGATCACTTGGATCAACCCCATAAGTTAAAAAAATACAATGTTATCCAAGGCCTTAGGTACACATTGGATCTTGCATATTTATGCATCAAGAATTCCATCATCTATATTTTGTGTGTCCTCTTCTAAGTTTAGTCTAGATAAGTTGTCCAACCCCGAATTTTATTTTCCAGGTTTGATAAACACATAAAACTTGAATTATTTAATTAAGAATATCCATATATAAATTTTTACATGCAATACTATCTTGTTGACAATATAATTCAACAACTCATGATTTATGAAGAACAAAAATGGGTGACAAGTACCATTAAAAACATTAGAAGCACAAAAACCATAGCCAATTTTTATCACTCAATGGTGGTATAATTATGATTAACTAGGTAAAGATTCCTAATTTAAAATTATATGGGGTGAATAACTTTATAATCTCATTATTGTGTAAGGATTATGCCAATAGCTAGCCTAGATACATTGATGTGGACATCAAATGGTGTCTTTTGGTCCAAATATTAAAAAAATGAGCACTTTATAGCTTCTCTTTCAACATATAAAAATACACTTGTTGGTCTCCTATCCAAATGAAATATTCATCATTTTTTAGAAGTTACTTCAATAGCCCAAAAATATTCACATATATTTGGGTGATTTTAATATGATATCCTATATGACCACAAATCCACACACATCCATTTGAGTGCTTAGCACAATGAGTTTATAAATGATTACAATATTTGTGATATCAAAAATTATTTCTTCCTTAAATATGACATGTTATAAAAACCTAATGAAGGGTGTGACGAAGGCACATTTATTTAGGCTAAAAGAGATATGGAATATCAACACCATTCAATCATTAGCCTTAGATTTGTCTAATGATATTTTACCAACCCATAAATAGTTTTATGCCTTTTAAAATTAAATAACCTAAAAATAAACACCAAAATTTTCACCCATAATTTCCATAAATACATTATTCAAAATCCATAAAGGTTGCATGTTGTCTTTTTCTCCATAAACAAGACATGAGAATAATTTTTTTTTATTACAAAATTTTACACCCCTTCAAAAATCTATGAGAGTATACCTCATTTCATTTATTAACATCATTAATTTTGGGGGGGGGGAATTACATGTTTACTTGCACTTTGTATGAACTAAATTACTTTTTTATTGTTTCCATTCTCACATACATAGTATACTAACTTGCAATTAATACGTTTACATTTGTACACAAAGAATAAATTATAGTTATTACTTTCATATTTAGATTTGAAATTTTCATATATTGAATGAGCTTATTTCTCACAGAAAACAAGAAAATTCATGGTATCTTGATTTTGTTGAGTTTAAGGTACTTTAGATTTCAACAACCTAATATGCTTCTCTAATTATGACACAAAGAGATTTTTATTTTAAAATTCATTTGGATTTTAGAATTAAAGTTTTTATTATAATTTCTTGAATACATATCTCCTTCTCAAATAAATGATGAGGTTGAGTTCATTTTTTAATATCAATTGAAAGATAAATCTTACTTGATATTGCATACTAGACATTTGTTTAGGACATTGTGGACCTCATACCTAGATGGTAGGCTAATAGTTTGAAAAGATATTAAAAATATAATATAATTTAGAAATAAAAATTAGAAATAACATTTAAAATATTTTAATCTTGCCATTAATTTTAAGTTTCATGCCTTTAATTCATAGTCGAACATGATATTTTGAATTTTTTTCGAAACAATAGAAATTTTTTGGTGCTCCTTAGCCATTAAATAGTAGAGGAAGGACTACATGATTGAATTTATGTGAAAACCCTTTGTGCATTAAATGTTAAGGTAGTAGAAAATTTACAAAGGACTTAAAGTTATATTTTCTTGGTAAACTCATTTTCATCATCCTTTTTATGCTTCATAAGCAAGATGGAAGCTAGGTAAGTTCTATTGAATGACCTGCAGAAGTCAGTGATTCATTATATATGTTTTCTTTTTAAAATAATTTTTTTATCATTATTTTTAAATTTTTATTAAAATATGAATGAAGGAATAAAGTTTTTTAAGGTTTAAAATTGTGCTTGTTTTATAGACACAAAATAATTTATCTGCATTTGAAAAATGACAATTCTTAAGCTTCGTTGAACCATTTCTAATTATGATAGTTTTCAGAATGAGGTTCTTAATATTTATATATATAATTAGTTTATTGTCAAAAATATAATGACATATACAATTTTATATGTAACTTAAAGCATTCTTTGAACCTAAAATCATACTCTCAAAAATATTGAGCAAATTGCCTTACTCAGATCTATGTGTTTAGTAAAGATAAATTTTTTTTTTCATAACCTTCATAAAGTATTACTTTATATTTGGTCATTTTCCATTAGTTTTAATATGGAGATATATTTGTTTTATTAATGGATTATCCTTAGTTCTATAGTTTAAAAAATAATTTTTTAATGGGGTAGTGTGCAGTTTTTATTTTCAGCAACAAGTTAAATGAGTTCTTTACAATTTATTAGTTTTTTATTTGAAACTCTATTCTTGATGTGATTTTATGCAAACCAAATATTTTTCTATAGGAAGGTCCTTAATATTTGAGAATCAGTGATAAGATCATTCCAAGGCATGAATTGTGCATCTCAATTTTGTAAATAACCATGTGGTGGAATAACGGTGAGTGCAATGATTATTTACCCTAGATGGTTCAAATATGGTGGGTACCTAAAAATGAATTTAAAATTATAATTTTAATGGATGTATGGATTTAAACTAAGGTGTATCTAATAAAAAAATAAAAAGAAGGAAAATGTATGGAAGAAAATAGGGGGCTTTGTGATTCAATTAGAGATTAAACCCTTCCAATATGACTAATTATAAAAGGTCAAGTGTGTATCATGAACTAATGCTTTTTGTGGGTTATATTTAATCACATATCACAATAAAATATAGTTGAGAGTTTGAGAAAATAATTGCAAAATGACTCACTAATAACAATCAAATATAATGTTAGTCCCAAATTATTATGCATATCCAATGTCACTAACAAGTTGTAATTATGATCTATAACCAATGAATTGATTAAGACTAACAAAATGTCCAATCTAATCACTTCCTAATAAAAAACAAACACATCCTATTGTTTTTTTTTCAACTTAATGAAAATTCTTCAATGAAACACAAAAAATTGGAAGAGACAACGCATTCACATAATAGTTACATAAATTTATTCTCTTGTATTAATTTTTAAAATATCCTCTCTTTATAAGGTATGAGAGACATGTAGATATAACTTTGGATGGACAGCACCTCATCCTCAAATCTCATTCTAAATTTGCAATGTTCTTTTTTAAATTAAGACTGACTCTAGTTAATCATGCAGACTTTGCATGTTTACAATATTTATAAATAACCAGATTAAAATTTCTTGTGATCAAAATATATATATAATAATTATAAAATTAGAACTAAAATAGTCTTATAGAGCCTGAGTGGAATAAGAAGTTCCAACTAGAGTTGAATTTGACTAGCTCTTTGATAAAAATAGTGGACTAGTAGTGGCAAAAATAGGGGATAATATCATGGTTGCAACTATATAAGGAATGGTTCCTATTGATATACAAGGATTTTTTGTGGTTGTTTGAAGATGTGATGATGATGGCCCTACTCAGGTGACTAACTATTCTCGATCTTTATTTTATTTGTACATAATTGCACATGCCATGAAATTTTATTCTACAATCTCAAAATTAATAATCAAAGTTTTAATTAAATAGAGGAGATGACCCATTAATATCCTACATAATTTAAACGAAATGTTAAAGGTTACCTCTAGTGATAATGCATTGTCTAACCTATCCTTGATAGATGTGATCAATTTTACTTCTTGATCACTTATCCCATAGACTGTGCTCTCCACTTTTGCTTTAAATTTATCTACTGAAGACTAGAGAAAAATACTAAAGAACATTTTATCAATTAGTTATCCTTGAAGGGTGTATAAAGAGTGAATGTGCTTCTCCCCAAACAATTTATTAACTTTATGTTACTAGTCAAAGAGTTTATAATTATTTCATCTCGGTATGCCATCCATTTAAATATTCCCTTGTAAAATTAGCATAGCTTTGAGATAAAGTTAAATATTTGATTGGAAATAAAATTAAATAAGGATATGATATTTCTCTTATTTCTTTGGTTATGAAATATAATTTGTAGTCTAATTTTCTCAATGTCTTACCAAAATTGACCACATTCCCCCATTAAGCCTGAGACCCAGCTTTTGGCTTTATGAATGGAGTGTAAAATACTATATATTGATTGCATAAAGCTTTGTATTTTATATAAAATTTTGTATGGGGTTTGAATCCTACCATGTGCATCTGGTCTTTTATTAGTGTATTGTAGTCCCTAGAACATCTTCTTCATGACTTATCCAATGGAATCCACCATGGATATGGGGTCTTCTAATATTTATTCATCTTCCCAATTTCGTATGTTGAGAGGTGTATTATGAACCTTGGCCAACTTGGACTTTTTTCAATTTTAATCTACACTATTGGATAGATGATAATATATCTTTTTTCTCTACTATTTTATATAGTATGATCCTGGGTAGATAAAAAGGATCCACCATTGTACCTTCAACCTGTATGATTGTGTAGTCTAGATAGAGCCAATAGTCACCCAATAACTTGATTGATATCTTGATTTCTATGGATAATCTTACCATGGGATTCCCATTTATTTATTTGTAAACCATAGGATGTGATATGTCTTTTATCCTATGCATATTATCTATATATATGTGGAAATGGAGGTAGTCAAAGTCATCAATAATCCTCCTTTATCCTCTTGGTTCCCACAAAGTAGACCTTGTATAGCTTAGAGTCCCATAGATGGTGTCTAATAAATAGGCAAGCATGCAGAAATTAACATTTGTTTATCATGCATAAATTTCAAATTGAAACTTATAATCTCCCCTAGTGGGAGGATACCTCTACCTTCAATGATCATAGATAAAAATAGAATCTAGACCTCATAGACATAAGTTTTGGATGGAGCCTTATGACATTAGTTTAATAATTCCATGGTAATCTGGACTCCATGTCAAAATTGGATGATGGGAATTTTCTTCCTTATGGAAAATTTATTGGGGATTCTATCCCATCCTACTAGGGTTTTTCTAATATTGTTTTTTGAAACATTCACTAACCTTTTTTTTATATGGAAGGTCTAGTTTGAGCATCTTTTGATAATTATCAAAATCCACAATAGCCACATTAGCCATTGGTTGTGTGCTTGTGTTATTATTGAATGTGTATTTTGTACATGTACTAGTAGTAAATAAATTTAATTCAAGTTTGTATAGGGGAATACCTTAGGTTTTTTTGTTCATTTATGGAATCCTATAGATTTGATGGTGATCAATATATCTCTATAGTCTCTCTTACATAGATAAATCATCTTCGTCATCATATGGTTGAATAGCTTCAACTTATTTGTATAGGGTTAAGTAATGTTTGAATACATTATTGAGAGTGGTCTTGTCAAATTCCATATCTCTAAACTCTTGCCTAGTTCTGAATCATAACATTGATGGATCAAGTTCATATTTATCATCCTCTATTGCTAACTATCTTGAGATTTATCACTTGTAGTGAAAACTTCGGAGTTTGTTTTCATGTCATTGTATAGCTTCATATAGAAACTTGTATGTTTCAACAATTTTTGATTGAATTTGGTTTGGATCACAAACTATAACCCGATGGTTAGTAGTGAATTCATTCTTAGGATATCCCATGTGTAAGCATTAATTACAAATAAATATTCATATTAACTTATCCATCAAATTAGAATTTGATTTTATAATAAGCTTTCATGGTATTTATTCAACATGTGGCACTTTATTGCCATGTTAAATATCTTAGTCATATTTTTAATATTGAATATTCCTTGGTCTTGACAAATGTTATCATATCGCTTAGACTCAAAATTCTTATCCACTAAATTTTCTGGATGACTATGTTAATATAGATGTACATGTTGTCTTGTCATTTTAATCTCCATTGGACTGTAAACAAATAATTTCCATGTTATTATATTGTCATAATGGTTGTGTATCCATTTTAAGTAATAGTTGATTATATAAAGGATGTCATATGGTGGTCTATTTCTTTATTACCTATTTATTATTAGCACATAATTATAATTTTGTATCTCTCTACCATGAGATGATGACATGTGTTGTGATCTCACTTAGTTGATCAGTCACTGATGTTTATTATTTGAAATGTGAACCAATAACAATGATGTCAATATGAATACATGTTGTTTAATCTTGTTTAGTTATTTGGACACTAGTTTTTGTAAATTGACCCTGATACCATAGTTTAGACAACCTATTGATATGTTGACAAATAGTACAATCTTGTGCTATCAGTCTATCATGTATTTAAAAGTTGACATTATATAAATGTATTATGACTATCCAAGATTAGGACACTTGGCATGATCTTATTTAGTCATTCAGTTGATTGCCTTCATTATTTAGCTTTCTAATTCAAGGCCATTAATCAAGTGAGATGGAGATACTTTGATTAATTTTCTTAAAATCATTTGCTCACTTGATTTTATAAGTTAAAACTTCTAAATAAACATTTTGGTGAGATGTGATAGTGACATGTTTCTCAAACATGTACAATAACTTAGTCACTTCTTTTTAACTTGACATATATATTGTGTAGACATCCAATTCCTAGCACCATTTATGTTAAAATTGTCAATCTTACTCAAATGCACATTTTAGGTCAAAATCTATAAAATGTCGTAAATGGTTTAAACTTGTCACTTACAAGTGCTAGTTTAGGTCAAATTATCCCTAAATAGGGCAATGCATTTTATGGGCCAGCTGACTTTGATCAGATCATTTTGAGTCAAAATGACCATTTCACCATTTAGTGCTCTAGATCACTCTTTTCTTCTAATTCATTGGTACACATCATGTACCTTTGTTATTTATTGTTGGCAACATCCTAAATGGAAATACATCTCCAACACATCTAACATCACCTTCTAGTTCCTCTCCAGTCAAATTATGACCCAATAATATGACTTTCTAACCATTTTAATTAATTGAGGGCTAATTTTCAAATAATTGCACAAATGTTGATTAACCTTGTTTAAGGATAATTAATCCAAATTAAGAGCTTAAGTGGATTTTCCATGAGATTTGTTGAATATTTCTTTTAGAAAATTGATTTTTATTAACTACATAATCAAGTTACATCATTTCTTGGGAAGACATCCATAGGCCATAAATGCCACAAATATCAAGATTATGGGTCACCCATGCCTAGTTAATGCCTCTTCAATGACCCTTATTCCAATGTCATGATAAAGATAATTATGGATTTAATTCCAAATATTAGGATTATCCATGGCCACATATCTCAATCTTGAGATGGATGGTCATGGTTGATCCTAACCAATCTCAAAAATCTATAAATAGAGAGGTCATGGATGAGAATTTTAAGCTATTTTGGTGCAAGGTTATTATTCTCAAATATCTCCAGAGATTAAATATTTCAAAGTTATAATGTTGAATTGTTCCATAAGGCTTTGTATTTAATCATAGATTTTACATGCAAGCTTCATTGATAGGATAGTTTAGTGATTTGGAATCAAGATCCTAGGTTTTATGGAGTGTTCTTGAGGCATTGGAGGAGATTACCACCATTGTTGACAAAGACAAGGATGCTTGATCAAGGGAGAACATGTTTTTGAACCACATGAGTATGGTGAATCCATTTGAGAAGGTAATATGGTGTTGCTTTATTTATTTTGTATCTTGTTATCCTTTGTAATTCCCATAGGAATAGATAGGCTTGGTTAGTTAGTTCTTTATGCATGTTTCATTATTTATATAATAATGCTTGACTAACTTGATTTTTAATCCTCTCTACATCTTGGCATGCCTAGTGGAACAATATGCATCTTAAACCTAAATAAGATCACTTTACAACTCTAAAATATCCATTTGGACCGTTAAAACTTGTGCAAATTGATTTTCTAACTTTATTTTGCCATTTTTGTTTGCCATAATTTTACATAGTAACCGACATTAGCAAGTGATACCGACATCAATTACCTGATGTCAGTTAGCAAAATTGACATTGATTAGGTCCCGGTTAGCCAAAGTAATCACTGTTGGTTGTAATAACCAACATCGATCACTATGTTTTTCCAAAAAGACAGACCTGAGAGCTAATTTTTCAAAGTTCATTATTTCAAGATAAAAAGAGCTTCAAAGCTAAAGGACATGCTAACATTTTTGTTGTAGGAACAAGCTTTTGCTTTGATAAAAACATGTTTAAATCACCTCTTGCATGCTTTAAAATCAACTAATCACTTTGTTTTGGGTGTTTAATAAAGAATTTAGATGTTTTGGTGAATGTTTTCAAAGTTTGCAAATAATACCAAGGGGTCAAATGAACACCACCAAACATTTCATTTGGGTTTAAAATTGGACACACTTTTCAATTCTTATTTGCAATAGTTTTTTACTTAGGTTTTGTTTGGTAAAAATAGGAATGTTGCATGTATGCTCTTCCATTTTTCCCCTTTAAGGAACCCTTGGAATCAAAAGTACCATTCCTATTGCAAATATCTTAGTCTAAAGCTTAGAAAGAATGTCTCCTAAAACACTCCCCAAAAACTTACCAAAGTTTGGGTGATCTTGAAAATGACCCTAAAGTCTTTCTATTTTATGCTTACTTTATTTTCATGAAAATTTGGCTTGCTAGGGGGACATCATTACCTCCCATGAGTTCTTTAGGGAAGCTTTGACCTGGGGTTTCACCTCTCGAAATTGACTTCATTTCACTCCTTTGGAGTTGCACATGGGACGTATTTGCATTTGGACATTGTACTACACTGAGCGAATAGCAAGATGTTGTGGTTGTAAAAAGGACTAGACCTTTTTAAAACTAGCCAATGCCATAGTCACCCAATTTTTGTGCTTGTCTTTTGCATCATTTGATGTGAAAGTCATTATGTAATTGATTCCCCTAGAATTATCGAAACCTTGCTAGTTTAGTAGACCCCACTTTGCCATACCTTGTCAATTTAGACTTAAGACATTTGTTTTTTATCAATAGCTTACTTGGTCTTAATTTGTGTCTAAAACTGCTTGTTAACTCAATGAACTTAACCAAAATACATTGTCCTCAATTTTATTGAGAAATGGAGGCGTTACGCTGTCTAAATGAAAATTCATCTTTTCCTTGTTCAATTTGTTATCAAAAGTTTTGTGTCATGTCATCCACTTTGGCATAGTCAAGCTAACCAATTGAGTCTAGATCTTTTACCCAATTTGTTTAAATCCTTCATTTATAATCCACATTCAAAATTGAACCTTTCTAAGTTCTAAGGGTTGGTGTGTCAAGGTGGGTTCACCATTTGTGCACTAAGCTTGTTTTAACTTGGGTTCAATTTTCTATTTGGATTGAAGGTCATTTATTAAGACTCAAAATCACATTATCACCTTGGTGGACTCAAGTCATCTTGCATATCACTCATGCTTTGGGTCCTAGAACATATTTTATCCTACTAGAATCATGTGCTGATGTTGTGCTACCTATTTGGTCTTAGATTTATACTTAGTGATTCACGTATGTTTTTACATCTTGAGTTGCTTAGTTCATTTTGTCTTCTTCATAATCTAGAGAGATTTCCTCTAAACTTCTAGGGTCAACTTGTCAAAGTCGAAGCTAGCTTTTGTAGTATGGATGTATCACAAATATCTAGGCTTTGGTGTACTAGTTTAAACCTTGGGTCTTTGAGTTACCTTACTCTCTTCTGATATATATGATTTCAACTTTACCAAAGGTTGAGTAAACTTCTGAACCAAATATTTTAAATTGTGTGTGGTTTCAAACCACCCTCCTTTATAGTCTCATTGGTACCTTGGTTATTTGTTTAAGAGAGAGCTAAAGAATAATTTTATTGGTTGTCAAACATTGGTCAAAATTTAGTCAATACATAGAACAACTCTTTTTAGACATGACTCAAAGGTTCACTCATAGTGGGGCCTCTTATGGCCTTAGTTATGAAGATGAGAAATTTTATGACGGTCAAGATAATCCCATTGTTTTCTATGATATCTTTGTAATAGTAGGATTTGAAGATGATTACAATGAATATCAACCCCAAGAAGATCAAGATGAAGCCCTTCTTAGATTGATAGAATCAAGTGCTAGACTACCTTCTGACTTTCCTACATAAAAATTGCATACCTTAGTTAGATAAGAATAACAACGATAGCAAGAACAATATTTTGCACAAATAGACATACCTTCTTCCTCTAATAAATGAAAAGAAATACAAATATATTCAAAATCCACAAATTCGGATCTTCTAGCTAAGATCAAGATAATAAGTCAACGATATGCATATCAACTTGTCACAGACTTAATTGACTCCTTAATTGCCACTTCAATTCATAATAATGCTTTGAAAAAACATAGAGATATGGTTGAAATTACGCACCAACTATTGGATGAGAACACTACCATAGTGAATCAAGGTAATCTAAATGAATAGTTAAAGTCATAAGAGACCTCATAAAGTGTTTCATTTGATACAGAACATACATTATTCAATCATCAAGAACCTCTTGTTACTTTACAAACTCAAAAACCCAAACATACAATTCAAATTGAGGAAATCCCTCAAGATAATTTGGCTAGTTATTTTCAACCAACCCAAAGATGGTAAATAAACATAGAAATTTCCAAAATCAACAAAGTGCAAAATAGTCAAATTTAGGGAATGTTTTATAATCCAAGAATCGATGGCCTCTGTTCTCAACTCAAGCAACAAATCAGAACCAAATCATGGATTGAAAGGTATACACTCCCTATAGATCCACACAAAATCAAGGGCACATTCCACTCCAACAGCATCTTATCCAATCCACAAATGCACCAAACATGCAAGAATGGAATTATATGAAGGATATTATCCAAAGATTGGAGACGAATAATAGATTCAAAAAGTACAAATTTGATGAGATATGCCCATATCCATTTGATTTATCTATTCTCCAAAACCCCTTTCCACCTCATTTTGAGGCACCCAAATATGACAAGTACAAAGGAAAAAGAGATCCATGTGAACACATACAAGCATTCTTCATCTTATGTCAAGAGGTTGCTTATAGTAGTGAGTACTTACTAGGACTATTTCCATGAAGTTTAGTAGGACAAGCTCTTGATTGGCTACTTAAACTACCCAAGGGATCAAGTATAGATTAGAATGACTTATCAAAAAAGTTCATTAACCATTTCTCATATAACATAGAACATGAATTAACCATTGTTGACTTATGCAAAGCCAAGTAGTGTGATGGTGAAAGTTTTGCTACATATCTACAAAGGTGGATAGCATTGGCAGGCCGCTTTCAACGCAATTTACCAGACAAATAGTTGGTTGATATATTTGCACAAAATTTTCATCCAGAAGTTGTGCATAATCTATGGTTGGCTTGTGCTAACTCATTTGAATAAATTATTGACAAAGGAGCATAGATTGAGAAGGTTCTTGTTACTAGTGGCCTTGTTAAGATTTTTGTGCAAGGACAAGCATATAATCAAACTAGATCACCAGCTCCTCAAATAGTTATGTAGGATAAGTCTAAGGGATTTCAAAAAAATAAGAACATGGTTGGAAACAGGGTGAAAAAAATAAGCTGTGTACAAATAGTATAGGTTATGCCTCCTCCAAATGTACAATTAACTCCCTCAAATCCACTACCTACTTTGCAGAGATAAACTCCATGAAGAACATTTCATAACAATTTTAGAGTCTTTATTAAGTTAGGAGAATTGGTTGAAATAGTGTTACAAAAGCTCATTATAGCTAATTTAATTATATGGCTAGTATCAAGGCCATTTCCTCAAGATCAACCAAAACCAGACTGGTACAAAGAGAATGAATGGTGTAACTTTCATCATGTTGCTAGTCATGGTGCACATCATTATGTTCAATTGTGATATATTAT
The DNA here is from genome assembly GCA_037957365.1 of Torreya grandis. Taxonomy (NCBI): domain Eukaryota; kingdom Viridiplantae; phylum Streptophyta; class Pinopsida; order Cupressales; family Taxaceae; genus Torreya; species Torreya grandis. The sequence continues at coordinate 10,627 of JARHVA010004529.1, read as the reverse complement.
TGAGGACTTTATTGAAAATTTGAGCTAGAAATTAAGTTGGACCCTAATCAAGACACAAATTAGGATATGGGAATCTACAAATACCCCTTTCCTCAACATGATCCATCACCACCAAAAAATAATCAAAATGGTCACAATCAAGGATAAAGGTAGTATCAAAACCAACAACAAGGTCAAAACCATAATGAGCATAATTGAGATCATAATGCCCACATGAATAATGTGGATTATAAAAATGTACCTTACGACTACAATAACACTATGGGATGCATTTATACAACCCATATTACCACTATTACTATAATGTCACATGGCCAATATCATGTTCCTTGCAACATGAGACCCATCATTATAGGGTCAGCACCCTCTCCCCTAGTAATACCATGTCGAGTTCACATCATCATGTTTTAGATTAAGGTAAAAATAGGTTTTGAAGGGGCCTCAAAACCCTAGTACAAGGAAAGAAAGAAAGAAAGAGCATCCAAGACCACAGGCAAAGCCTAAAAACTACAACAAGGAAGTAGCAAAAATAGGTTTTTAATGGACCTGAAACCACCAGAAAGACTATCAGTCAAAACCCAGAAATAACAAAGATCTGGCTACACCATAGGCAGAAGATTACAAAAAGAAACCATAGAACAGGACCAGTTTACATAACCAACAAGAGGAACCAGACTATTCATCTAGTTCCAATATCATTTTCAAAGTTTCTTTTCCTTTCACAACAGTATCCTGGGTAGTGGTTGCCGCCAGCATGGCTCCTTCTTGTGTAGCCTTCTTTCTTGAACTTTGTCTCATCCTTTTGCTAGGTCCTTCCAAGGCTTTGGTCTCCTCGTTAGCTCTTTTTCCAATATTGACAGTAGCAGCACAAATATTGGACGTAAATTCCTCCATTTTCATTTTGTTGTCCTTAATGAGTTCCCGGAGGTTATTCTCGTAGGCTTTGAGCTTGACTGGGATATCTCTTATCTGATTTTCCATATTGTTAATTTTGTTCCATACAGCTTTCAGAGTATCTTCCATAGTTTCCACTTTCCTTTTGAGATCCATGATCTCCCTACACGTCCAAGAGTCAAGTTGGAAAGATGCCTCTACTTTGCAATTGACCCAAGTCATTGGTGTGTGTGTGTTTCATCATTCTATTTTTTCCCTCTCCAATCCTCAGAATTTTTATTGGGACTGTTCCTGACTTCTTCAAAGATATCCTCTCAACCCTTTTGATCCTGTTCTTTAATTCCAGTTTGAATTTCCATGTCCATTTCTTGATTATCATCCTGAACTGTAGTTTCCTTTTCGTTTCTTGAAGCAGGGTCCTCAACAGGGCCATCCTGGACAAATTCATCCTCTGACACTTTCTAATTTTCCTCTGTATCTTTTGTTCTGTTTGCGGAATCCTCCTCTGTGTTGACATCTTCTTTTTCATTCTTCTCAGGGCATTCTTCATCCTCATTAGAGTTTGTATCCCAGCTTTCAGTTCCTTCTTCTTCCTCCAAATTTTCCTCCCTGAGTTTATCAATTCTCTCCCATTCAGTATCTTCTTCTACATTCTGATTTTTAGCACTAGGGAGCTTGATTTTGCCTTTCCCTTTTACACTTTCACTCTTTCTGTGCCCTGACTCCTTATTTTTCCCCTGGTTAGGGTGCTTTACCATTGCATTATTCTTTCAATAGCCTTCGATTAACAGAATAAGGCCTTCATGTAGGATAGGGCGCATTTCCTTTTTCCTATGAGCATATAAACTTTGGACCAAGGAGAAGCAAAGGTAAAAGGGAAAAGACAAACTTACCTTGTGCCTGAAATGATTAAGGAAGACAAAGTGAAACTTGTGCACTCGCTTACTTCTTCCGTCCAGGATGAATTACTCCCTTATAAAGTTCACATCATCATGTTGCTACTCTATTTTCATAAGTTACTAATCCTGAATAATAGTACCATTCTTATAAAGGCTCCTTCCTAACCCAAAATTATCACAATACCATTAATCACTTGTGAATTACCATCCAAAGCCCTTAGCCTCCCTCTTTTAATTATAATAACTCCTTTCCACCTCTAGGTTGTGCAATCACAACTAGATGCCCATGAGTTACCATTCAGGGCCCTTCACCCACTTCTTTCCATAAACCCAATGAGAACAATGTGCCAATGGTTCCAAACCCAAATATTGTCCCAATAAAGACTAAACTATTTCAATCCATAATTCAAAGGCCTTATAGTATAATGGATTAATTAGCTAAAACCCCTATGCAAATTTCCATATTAGAACTCTTGCAGACATCTAATGTCCATCGAACCATCTTCAACAAACTTTTAGAAGAGTCTATTGTGCCTAATGATATAAACCTTGATCAGTTTTAGAACCTAGTTGGACATTTGTCTTCATTTTTACAAATCACATTTGATCAAAAGGACATGTCCACCCTTGGCTCAAACCATAATAACCCACTATACATTAAGATAATAATTGTATATCACAAGATCAAGAGGATTCTTATAGATAATGGTTCAGGGATAAACATTATATCTCTTAAATTGGTGCGATGATTATGGTACATGGATAAAGACATTCAGCCATAGACTATTACAATCAAGGCTTACGATAATGCTGAGAGGGAGTCATTTAGTATAATTTGGTTGCTAGTCATGGTTGGGTTTATTTCTCATCACACATTATTCCATATTATGGATAATGAGCTTCCTTATAAGATAATTCTTGGTCATCCTTGGATCCATGAAGTATAGGCAATTCCATCTACTCTTCACCATTGCCTTAAGTTTCCACATGATGGGATCGAGGTTATTATTCCTGTTGATTAGCAACCATACCAATATTTCAAACATCTTGAAGCAGAGTTTCATAATTATAACTATTGATCACATTTTGAATTCATTACAAAGAAGAACAAATCCATCATTTCTCATCCATCTCCATCTAATTATATAGACCCTTGTGATCTAGCCTTCACTTCAACTGATCCATTTCTTATAGCTCTGTCCAAATAGGTTATTATTAAAGATACAGGCATCTCCACATACCATATAAAGGACACTCTTCATATTTTAAAATTACCAAAATCCCCTAAAACATTTGGTAAGTCTAAAACCTCCCAAGCTCCTAATAGACCTGATCAGATTTGGCAACCAAAGAAGAAGTAACCAAAACTTCCTGTGGTTTTTGTACCTATGATTACACTAAATAAAGATCAAGAGACTTTTACCGAGGGAGATTGGTTATATTCTGAAGACCTTGCAGATTATTTTTAGAATCCAAAGTACCATATCCCTAATAAGATAATGGATCATCTTGACTATACAAGGAAAGGATTTGGCCCATAGGTGAAAGGAATTTTAGAAACCTTATCAACTAGAGTTGTCAATTGGGATCATGGTCTTAAATTTAAACCACCAGAGGATGACCTCATAACATTTGGTAGTGACTATTCCAAAGTGACTAATAATGAGACTCCCAATAGTGACACAACATCCCATTATAGCCTTTTAGATGAGCTTATTGATTTAGATTTATTTGATTCAAATGCCATATTGACCATAACACCTATTAAAGCTTTTCATTCTTAAGCAAAAACCCATCCTAGTGGTGATTTTCTTCCTAAATTAAAAAAATATATCTTTACCATTGGTGCTTCCCATCCTAAAGCAAACCCTCACTGTAACTTATGCCTTTACCATCTTGAACTCATAGATTGGGATCAAAAAAATTTAGTCATATGCCTTGATGAGTTTCAAAATGAAGAATTGATTGTAGAATACATGGGTTTACGAGATGTATTCCCCATTAGTGATCATAAGCAAGGTTTTGATTTTTCACTAAACTCTTCTACCTAATTTGGAGAGCAAGCAAAATTTCTTGGTCATAATAAAGAAAAAACATTGAGATCTTCAGGTGAAAACCTCTTTGAGGCACTTGTTGATCAGGGAAAAAGCAAATAAAAAGACAAGCCTTTGAGTGAAAACTTGTTTCAGGCACTCCTAGGTGAGAAAGTTTGCTCATCTCCTCAAGACATAGAAAGTCCATCTAGCCTAAGTTCCATAGCTAGTACAAGAATTTCTTCAGAACAAAATCAAATATTTGAGTGTCTTGCTCTTGATTTTCTAGAGGTCTTTAACATTTGGCCTTTACCTGAGAAGGTAGATTCTGATTCTTCATATTATCCAAATCTTTGGGAGGAATAACAAAAAGATACAGTAGAAGAAGATGATCATTACCATACATTGCCTATAATTCTAGAAGATGGATCTACACTCTTTATGGAGGGTATAACAAAAGTGAATTTGGGAACCCATGGGGATCCCAAAATTATTTATCTTAGATCTTCCCGTACTAAAGTAGAACATGAACATATTATATCCATTCTTAGGGATTATATAGACATCTTTGCATAGGCATATTCTGACATGTTAGGATTGGATCTAGATTTAGTTATGCATCATCTTGTTGTTCACCTTGATGCTAAACCAGTCAAGCAAAAGTTGAGAAAGATGCATCCACACATCACCCTTTTGGTTAAGGCCAAGTTAGAAAAGTTGTTAGGAGCCAATTTTATCAGACCACTGGACTACTCTAAATTTATTTCTAACATTGTGCTAGTAAGTAAAAAGACCTCAGGCATACGTGTTTATACTGATTTTTATGATATCAACAAAGCATGCCCCAAAGATGATTTTGCTCTACCCAACATCGACATGATTGTGGACTCAACTACTGGGTATGAGATGCAATCCTTAATGGATGGATTTTTTAGTTACAATTAGATCAAGATAGCCCCTGAAGATCAACATAAGACCACATTCACTACTCTATGGGGGACATTTTATTACCAAGTCATGCCATTTTATTTGAAGAATGTTGGAGCCACATATCAGCATGAAATGACTATCATATTCCATGACATGATGTATGACATTATTGATGACTATTTTTATGATATACTATAAAAATCAAGAATAAGAGCGGGACACCCTGGCATTCTACAAAGAATATTTGAGAGGTTTCATGCATATAAAGTCTGCTTGAATCCTAAGAAATGTGTCTTTGGAGTCACATCAAGAAAAATTCTAGGGTTCATTGTATCACAATGAGGGATTGAATTCAACACTGAAAATTTCAATGTTATTATGGAAACGCCTCCACCAAACAATCTTAGATAGTTGCAAGGTCTACAAGGTAATATCTAGTCTATACGTAGGTTCATTTCTTAATTAGTAGATAAGTGCCACCCATGTACCCACCTCTTAAAGAAAGGGGTAACATTTCAATGGGATGAAGATTGCCAAATAGAATTTTCAAAGCTTAAAACATACTTAGCCAATCCACCAGTTTTACAACCTCCAACACAAGGAAAGCCACTACTTCTTTATATATCAGCCATGGAACATACACTAGGGGCACTTTTAGCTTAGCATCATGATCATGATAAGGAATATGTGGTTTATTATTTAAGTCACGCATTGGTATACTATGAACACAATTATATGCCTAATGAAAAGGCATGTTTAGCTATGGTGTTCACCACTCGAAAATTGTGACATTATATACTAAATCATAAAACTATTGTTATCACCAACGTAGATCCTCTCAAGTTCCTTTTATCTAAAGTAGCTCTTCAAGGATGCATGGCTAAATGTATTATGCTTCTCAGTGAGTTTGATATTGAGTACCAGAATGAGAATGCAATCAAAGGCCAAGCCCTTGCTAACCAACTTGCAGAAGCTCCTATTATGGCCACTCAACCCCTTAACTTTGACCTTCCAAATGATTCTATCATGATGATAGAACAAGCATCACAAGAACATGAATAGTGGATTCTCTATTTTAATGGATCCTTCACATCTTGAAGATCTGGAGCTAGCATATTATTGATCATGCCACAAGGGGATTTGATCCCAAAAGCATTCCATATATAATTTCAGTGTACAAATAATATGGTCAAATATGAGGCATTGGTTTTAGGGCTCCATCTTGCCATATAATAGGACATTCAAAGCTTAAAGGTCTATGGATATTCATAGCTAATCATAAATTAGACAATTGATCAATATCAAACAAAATATGATAAGCTTTTTCCTTACAAGCAAGTTGTTGATGACCTCAAAACACATTTCAAATCTCTACAGTTTGAGCAAGTTCCACAAGTCAAAAAAAGATTTGTCGATGCCATGGAAATAATTAGTTCCATGATTCAAATCCATGATAGTGAAAAAGAGTATCAGTTCCTAATTAAAAATATTCTTCATCTGACACATATTCTATCAGATTCAGAGAAGATATGCACCATTGATGATCATAATCTCTCACTTGAGCTATCATGGTATCAAGATTTTTATAACTATTTCCATAGTCATGTATTTCCTACCAACATTTCCAATAACCAACAAAAACTTTTCCTTCATCACTTAACATGTTATATCCTCCTTAAAAACATTCTTTATTGAAAAGGCTATGATGGAATGCTTCTTCATTATTTATCTTTGGAAAAATACAAGCTAGCACTAAAGGAGGTTCATGAAGGAATGTGTGGGGCCCATACCAATGATGTAGTCCTAACAAAAAAACTTCTCAGATAAGGCTATTATTGGCCCAAAATGAAGATAAATGATTGTAATTATGTAAATAAGTGTGTTCTTTTTTAGTATCATGGTAACTTAATACATGCACGTTCCTTAACATTACAGTCGATTACAACACCATGGTCATTCTCAACATGGGGTCTAGATCTCATTCAAAAAATTAACCCAACATCTTCAGATGGCCATAAGCACATTTTGACTGCAACTAAGTACTTTACCAAGTGGATTAAGGCAATTCCTCTCACTTATATTATCAAGAAACAAATAGCCAAATACATTCATTACCATATCATCTGTCGATACAACATCCCAACCTATATTATATCCAATAATGGTGGATCCTTTGTGAACCAAGATATGAAATTTCTTTGTGTAAAATTTAAGATCAAGCACAATAAATCCACTCTATATAACTTGTAAGGCAATGAAAAATTTTAGGCATCAAATAAAACCATTCTATCCATCTTAATAAAGACTTTCAATGATGTTGGCCGTAATTGACATTTCCAACTTTTTCCTACCCTCTAGGCTTATAGAACCAATCATTGCACCCCAACTAAAGCTACTCTGTACTCTCTTATTTTTGGCACTGAAGCTATCATCCCAGTCAAGATTGAGATCCCATCATTAATAATATCACTAGAGCACATTGAAGATGATGAAGACTATATAGCTCACAGCTATAAAAACTAGAAGATCTTGATGGTAAGCATTTGGATGCCCTAGAAAACTTACAGGCCTATCAAAATAGATTATGAAAAAGCTACAAAAAATATATTCTCCCTTGAGAATTTGAGATTGGTGACTTAGTTTTGAAAGAGAACCAGAAGAACACAAATGCTAAACCCAAAAAGAAAGGCGAGTTTCAACCTAATTGGTTAGGACCATATATTGTCATAATAAACTATGGATCAGGAGCATATCAATTGGCTAAACCTAATGGTGAAGAACTTTTAGAGCCCATGAACATCATACACCTTAAGAGGTCCTATGCATGAACAACTTTGAAGCATTATCTATAAGACCCCTAACTTGGGGGAAACTTGTGATGTCCTAATTTTATCCCACCCTTTTATCTTACCTTGAACATATTTTATTCTACCCCAGTCCACTTTTCATGATTCTTGATAGTAAAGGATTTGATCCCTTAGCACTCTAAACACATTCTTCATCCCATTCTAGATTTCTCTCTTTGAGAAGCATATTATTTGTTATGTCTAAGGCATGTTATAGGCTTGAACACTTTTTGTCCCTTAACTAATTATGATCTCGATTATATCTCATGAACATTATGAACATCTTCAGTAGTAGTTCTACAAAGCTGCTCAACCAAGATAGTCTTGTGTGGTTTCAAACAAGTGAACACTGACATCTTAGTTCTTGTATTTGTTATTCTTTCTTGTTTTATCAAGAGCCTCACTCTCACTTATTTGTGAGCATGAGCCATTACAGCTAGCTTAGCTATCTTATTAGAACCTCTACTCTCAATATGTGCATCTCATGTTAGGTTATGGAGCTAAAAGCTTCAACTGTTGTAGACATGGAGGAGGTTGCTGAGTTCCAGGGAGATCGACGTCGGTAGGGTATAGTGTAGAAGGAAACTGACATCAGCAGGTGTGAACTGAAGACAACCAGCATCAACAGGAGGTCAGCTGACATTGGTCACCTCCAGGTAGACAGGGACCGATGTCGGTCCCCTGTGGCAATTCCAGAACTGTTCATTGCACGGACAGTTAGTTCGTTGAACCAAGTGTTTGCATGTTAAGGGATAATTATAGTCTCAAGCTGTGTGTCTAATTATTGTAAATTAGAAGTCTAAGTTATTGTTTAAGTCTGGGATCTATTTATAGACCCATTGGCATGTATTGTAATTAAGGCAAGAAAAGGATTTCTTCCAGTTGTAGGATCTTGGTCAGCAAGTGTGCAAGGCCATATTTGAAGATCTACATGTGTAAGTAAGATCATTGGAGATCTACTTGAAGTACTTTGAGTACTTGTGTACTGGTAGGGTTATTACTGACTAGTTAGAGGTGAACACCAATTCTGTGTGTGAGTTGTGTGTTGGGACCATTTTTGGTAGGAGAGTGAACTCTTGAAGAAAATTACTGAACACTTGAGGTGTGGAGAAGAAGTGGCATCTTCTTTATTGTATTTTCTTTTTGGATGAGTATTGAATACAAGATAGTGTATTGTCTCTCATATTCTGTGCTATTTGTGAATTCTAGTTACTTATTGCTTCTGGTTAATTCTGTGTCTTAAATTGCTTGTATTTGGTAATCATATTGTGCTCTTTCTGAGGAGCAAGATCCTAACAAGTGGGATCAAAATAGGTGTGTTGTTCCTGATTCCCCAACAACTGGTATCAGAGCTTTTGGTTAGGTTACTAATAGGTTGGATTAGATCTAGTTAGTGTGTGTTGATTACAGGGTACTCACAGGGGTTTCTATTTGAGTGGGAGTAGAGCAATGGCAGAAGAAAGTAAGCTATGAATGGAGAAGTTTAATGGCAAGAACTATCAATTATGGAGGATGTAGATTGAAGATTATCTGTATCAGAAAGATTTGTACTTACCATTGGGTGGGGTTGCATGCAAGCCCATAGATATGAAGGATGAAGAATGGGAGGTTCTTGATCGGAAGGCTCTGGGATCCATAAGGTTGAGTCTTGCATCATCTGTGATTTCCAACTTATCACACGCTAAGACAATGGTAGAGTTGATGGAATCTTTGGCAAATTTATATGAAAAACCCTCAGCTTCGAATAAGGTATTTCTTATGAAGCAATTATTTAATTTGCAAATGTCGGAAGGTGGATTTGTACATAGTCATCTTAGTGATTTTCATGGTTTGGTAAAGTAGTTAAATTCAGTCAATATTGTTTTTATGATGAAATTAAGGCTCTCTTAATCTTATGCTCATTACCTGAAAGTTGGGAGAGTTTGGTAATGGCAGTTAGTAATAATGCATATGCTTCAAAAATCTTAAAAGTGGATGATGTTGTGAGTGTAATCTTGAATGAAGAAATTCGCAGGAAAAGCACAGGTGAATCATCAGAAAATGCTTTGAGTGTGGAAAGCAAGGGAAGGCAAAGAGATAAGATCGAGCATGGGAGATCAAGGTCAAACATAGGTAGGAGATCCAAGTCCAGGTATGGCAGAATAACCTGCTAGAAATGTGGAAAGCAAGGGCACTTAAAGAGAGATTGTTGGTTGAATGAAGATCAGCATAAAGGACATGAAGAAGCAGATGATGCAGGTATTGTTGCACAAGATGCTCAGGTATGTTCTTTGGATAAAGTAGAATCTTGGGTTTTAGATTCTGGTGCCTCTTTTCATGCATCCCCAAATAGGGAATTTTTTCATGAGTATGTCCAGGGAGACTTTGGAGAAATTTGTTTAGGGGATGGTAAGCCTTGTCAGATGGTTGACAAAGGGAAAGTGAAGCTAAAATTGCAGACAGGTAACACATGGGTGTTGAAGGAGGTCATGCATGTTCCAGTTCTGGAGCAAAATTTGATTTCTATAAGAAGTTTGGGTGATGAGGGTTGCACAATAACTCTCACAGTGGACTCTTGGAAGGTTACCAAGGGTGCACTTGTTGTAGCAAGAGGTAAGAAAGTAGGTACGCTTTATCTATCTACTTGTATTATTGATTCTCTTTCTGGGTTATCTACTTCAGTAGTAGATTCATAGATATGGCTTAATAGGCTTGGTCACATGAATAAGAAAGAGATGCATGTTCTTGAGTCAAAGGGTATGCTTTTCAATTTGAAAAATATGAATCAAGATTTTTGTATGCAGAAGGTAACGTTTCTTGAGGAATCTAGTGTTCGTGACAAGAGTAGGAAAGCCTTGGTTTTCAAGGAGAAGATGATGGACAGAGATTAGCGAAAGGGGCTAAAGAATTTTGAGTAGAGCAAGGGTGATTTGGACAGGGTTTTGATCCAAAAGGAGCTCATGGGTAGAAGTCATTTCTCACAAGAAAAACACAAAGACTGACGTCGGTTAGAAAACTGACATCGGCATCCAGACAAGGACTGATG
>JARHVA010004528.1:1477500-1530813 GCA_037957365.1 Torreya grandis | reverse complement strand
TTTATTGTAATTCATTTATATAAGCATCCAATTCCTAAAATTTATTTTCTTCAAGTGTGGCATTTCAATTAAAGAAGTGTGTTAATCTATATAAATTTAAGTATCCCATAGTTTTATAAATGTTTTGTGTTCATATATAGTGTTGACACCTCTACACATTTAGGAAGATAATTAATGATGTAGCATCTACAATAACCAAGTGGACATCAATCTAGATCATATCTATCAGTTTGTACCAAGTATTCCAATACATCCAAGTTTAATTGATGAATTTTATTCTATCTTAATAAGCTACTCATTTATACCATAAAGACACACACAAAGAGAGAGAGAGAGAGAGAGAGAGAGAGAGAGGAGAGAGAGAGAGAGAGAGAAGAGAGAGAGAGAGAGAGAGAGAGAGAGAGAGAGAGAGAGAGAGTGAGAGAGAGAGAGAGAGGAGAGAGAGAGAGAGAGAGGAGAGAAGAGGAGAGAGGAGAGAGAGAGAGAGGAGAGAGATCACGTAGGATGAATTTTTTAGACACATTTCATTTGAAAATTGGAAGAATTTAGGAAACTAGACACTTGTGTTGGTTAGGACACTTGCATTGATATATGTCATTGAATGGGACACAAGTGTTTGGATAGTTACAAACTAGGTGCAAGTTTAAAACCTAAAAATACATAATATAATTATGTTTATAACATTATGGAAAATATGTAAGGTCTACATCATTAGTATATTGTTGGTTGGGTTAAGAGCTAGGTAATAGGCACAAAGAGATACTATATGTGATCTTTTTGGTAGAAGGAAAGGTATATAAGCTAAAGGTACATCCATGATTTATGTTTTCTAGTTATATAAGATTAATCTTCTATAAAATCATGTAATTATTTCCATAGTCCACCTCCCCCATTTAATATAGTAATGAAATCACTGTCTTTAAAAATAATATATGTGCATCTAGGTGTGTAAAACACACCTTTTATTTGCTTAAGTCCAACTAGAGTGTTTTATTGTTGAATAAGACAACCAAGAACATGTTATAGTATATAATTAGTGCATATAATCTTAAATTGAAAGCATTGAAATAATTTAAATTTTAAAAGAGGATGTCTTAGGAGTGCATATGTGTATTGATGTAACAGTCTAGTCTTTTAGAAATTTAATTTGAAATATGTATCATTATGAATCACTAAAAATAAGATTAAGATAAATACAAATTTTTAAAGTTTATATCTAAAGAGATATTGATATATTGGTGGACACATACCCCCAACCTGGATAAATATGAGTTGTCACCCCATAGTTGATATTAGTTCAACCTTGCAACCCATTCATATTTATAACCTAGTGAGTTTAAGTGAACCTAGTCAACTCACATTGTAAAAACTAGTTAAGTTGGTAGATGTAATAAATTAAAACCTATAAACATGTAAATATTGAGTGATTTTGTCACCTTAGCTATAAAAATAAGTGAATAAACTATTGCATTAGATTGGCTCAATACATTCTGTAAATTTTTGACTTCGTGGGTGATGACACTCCCTAAAAGTGCTTGAAATCTGAAACTAGTTTTATCTTGTAATATTATGCACACACTGCATAAGATGTATAGCTTATATATGTCTCATGTTAAAACTATGTATAATAATGATAATAATGTATATAATTCTACCATAAATGTGTATATGAAGCTAAAAATTGTGAATTTGGATAATTTAAAAACTACGTAGGTGTGGAGAACATGTTTGAAAAACATGTCCCCACTATAATATTAAATTAAAAACTAGTGTATGTGTGGAGAACATGTTTTGAAAACATGCCTCCACTACAATTTGATTATAATAACTATTTTAAGTGTTAATAAGGAGGACATGTTTCAAAAACATACCTCTAATTTAATATCTTATGCCACATACTAATTAAGTGTGGAGAACATGTTTCCAAAACATCGTCCACTAAATTTGAAACTTTGACAAATGTGGAGAACATGTTTATAAAACATACCCCCACTAAAATTGGAATCTATGAAGTAATGTGCAAGTCCATTCCACCATGATATGCCCCCCATTGAGGTGAGGGAAGTATAAACTAGTATTTACATTATCTTAAAAGGATACGATCACCATGTAAGCTATGAATGTACTACGTAACATATAAAGGGAACATGTCCAGATAGATATATTATCAATCAAAAGAAAAATATGATCCTACCAGGTCCTAAGATACATGGTGTAGATAATAGAATTATATAGATGGTAATATTATAAGCTTAAATATAAATCAATCACAATGGTTTAAAAATATCATAAATAAGGGACATGTTCAAATGTTTCAAAATTGAAGGGATATGACATTCAAATATCCACAAAAGAAAAAAGTGACATATGAAAATGTCAACATTAAACAAAACAAGACATATTTAAATTTTAGAGAGGTAAATAAAGGCACAAATTCAAATAACAATGATCATATTAAAAGGCTAACAAAATCAATACAATAAAAATTAAGACACTCGAGGAAGTGTATAAATTAAAGAATAAACAACAAACGTAAACATATCATACTAGTTCCTAGATATATGTGTTATTAAAAAGCATTGCATACATAGCATATCAATTACACTGAAAAAGATATAATCATGGATAAAGGCATGTGTAAGTAAATATATTACCCCAAAAATGATAATTTAAATTGACCATAGAATGATATAACCTAGATATAACATGATCATAGATTTGGATGCCCCCAACATCTGGATGATGTGAGTAGAGAGATAGCCTAACATTTAAAAGTGCATAGCTAATGTATCTATATATGATTATATCAATCTCAAAACATTTGTGAAACATGTGTATATAAGAAATATTAATATGCCATCTACTAACATGGAACCAACAATATATATGCCAAGGACCTAATAGTACATATAAATGTAGAACATATTTTAGGATTTTTAAAAAGTTTTTTTTATTTTTTTGCTATATATGGAATATGTATTGAGAAAAAACTATCATATGATATCATCTAATAGATGCTCATAGGTCTATCCTCATTCAAAACCTAATGAAATAAATTTGTGGCACTGACAAGGAGTAGGTATAGGTGCAATATTTGTCATTATAGAATATGTCATCCTTTATGGTTTTATTAAAGTAGTAGTAATAGGAACATTTTATATGATTTTCATATATTAATATGTTTCATATTAGAGTTAAGAATTATATCACTGTATTTTAGTAAATTTTTATTTGGTATCTCAACTACAATGATCAAATGGTAATAGAACTTCCAGTTTTCTTCTATCATTGTAAATTATGTATATGTATAAATATAATTTGAATATATATGTGTTGGTTTAGGTATCCAAAGTTGTTGTTTATGTATCCCCCCTCCACACATTTCGTTATTGGTAACCTGATCCACCAATGGGTCCTTGGTAGATCAGTGTGGGCAAGTTTAACCCTAGTAGAGAGTACACTAGGAGATATAATTATATTAGGGGTTATCTTCTACAAAGTTTGATGTAAAACATATTCCATGAAAGGAGTAGTATGGGATATGTTTTACATCTTATAGTAAGTATGGTAAATAGATTGAGATGTTTTTTTCTAAAATGTAATAATTTTCCTATCTCCCAAGTGTGTAAGATTTTACTCAAGATAAACAAAAATCATTATCATGGTGCCTATTCACATAATGATAAGTGTAAAATGATTTTCCTTTCATAGTTTCAAATTTGTGTGGTGGATAATTAAAATTTGGAGAAATTTTTATCATCCCTTTATCGAATAATGTATTCAATGTATCATATGGTCTATCTTAGATCCAATAAAACTAGAGTGGTTTCTTTTTTGTAGAGGTATATGGTTTAATTGTAATAGTTATTCTATAATTATGTTCCTTTCATTTATTCAATAGTTCTACTATTTATTCACTGGCATGTACTATTGGTTATAGAGAGTGTTTTTGAAGTGGTTCATGGCCATTCTTTGTTTTATTATTCATTTTGGAGGCATTGGTTGTACCATGTTTATCTTTGGGTGGAGAAATAGGTAAGTTAGTTTTTGTATTTATTAAATAAAATTCATATTTATAGACATGAAAATATAAGGTTTAAAATGAAATAAAGGTATTATGAAATGCATTTTATTTAAGTGGAGAAATAATACCCCTATAAAATATATACTTCACTTATAAATTCAAGGGGGGTATAGTGTAAGGAATATAATATATCCTTAAATATGATAGCATAAAATTGAAGGGATTCATCCTAATTTTGAGTTAAGTCCTAAATTGTTTCCAATGGTAGCTTCGGTACTATGTTATTTTGTAAATTAAATAAGAATACATCCTCAATTTTTATAAAAGATTGATAAGGAACCATCTAAGAATGTATAAAACCAATCAAGAGCCTCTTGAGCTAAAATTATATCGAAATATTTTAATAAAAAATGGCATCTTCAGCCCAATGTTATAAGGAATTTATATAATATTTCAAATCATTTTTAGTATCTCCTTTACCATCAAATAAATATAAAAAATGTATGATAAAGATGGATGAATATTGATATTCAAAAACATTTCTAGTAAGAGTTTGGTACTTTATGATATTATCATGAAAATTATCCTCATGGGAGTAAAATTAAAAATTAAGAAGAGTCCTTTGTTGTTGATCTCACATGGTAATCACTAGAGATAACATATCATTAGGAGGTGTTGTTACATAGGATAAATAATTTATCAGAGGTTCTAATTTTCCATCTATATAGAACATAGTAATGATAGGATCATTACCACCCTAATTATATTTATGGATAAGATCATCATGTGGTTTGTAAACATTAGGTAAAACGATATCAACATTGTATGATTGTTCAAGATAAATAATTATAGTATTTTGGATATTAAAACAATTGATGCAATCATTACTTCAATGAACCTAAGTACCAAGATTGTTATTACATGAAAGAGGGATATAAAATGTACTTTCATTATTTTCATGTATAATTAGAACATGATTTTCACTAGAGACTATAAAGGAGGGAGAGAGTGGATTGTTATCCATTTTGATTTAAATATTATCATTAGAAGGAAAGATGCAATCTTATTTTATTTTTTGAACTCAAAATAAAAAGGGTAGAATATGCAATATTATTTTATACCTTAGGCACATGATTGTTATATGAGAAAGTATCATTTTCATATGTATCATTTTCATCATTTATTTTTCCATATATATGTTTTTCATTAGTAAACCTTTACCAAATATGTTTTGTTAATTATTTTGAATTGGAAGAAAAGTAGAAGAACATGTGTCTCCATTACTTTGGTTAGTATTATCATTTCATATTTCGATACCAAAAAAATAGCAAGATAATTATTAAATGTCTTTGTATAATTTATATATATATATATATATATATATATATATATATATATATATATATATATATATATATATATATATATATATATATATATATATATATATATATATAGGAGTAATTTAACTCTTTTAATTTGATTAAACCAAGGAAGGGATAAATTTTTGAATTTTAGCACCACTTTGAGAAGAAGGCATAAACTCGATTTCTTCAACAATTTCATTATTGAAAATATGAAAACTAGTTTACACATACCCAAGAAGGATATCATCACACTAATAACAATATGAAATAATAATATGATAATTACCATGTTAATATAAACTTGAAATTTCATCATTAGTTCTTTCAATGTCATAGTTTTAAGCAAAAGAATAGATTATAATCATTTTTTTATATGCCATAAAATATTCATATGCAATAAATTGATCAAGAGGAGAATTGAAACAATGATATAAAGGGTGGGGATTTATGGTGACTTGTATAGTAAAATTCAAAACAATTTTAACTTTACACCCAATCATGAAGAGATAAAGAAAAATTCCTAGAGAAAAGATATAATAATCATTACTTAAGTAATATCCATGCAATGAATGATATTTGGAAAATAAAGTAATCTTAAAATTATTTTTTTAGAATGAGAAAACTTAAATGTTATTTTTGAGTTGGTTAAAACAACTAAAGGATGTGTTTACCATAATGTTTTATGTTATTTAAGTTTTTACACAAAAAACTTAAGCAAAAAATGGTTCGAATGTAATATTAAAATATTAAAATCTAAGTGATATTATATAATATTTTGACAATACAATTCATTTAATCATGTGAAATAAATATATGAATGATTAGACAATTACATGAATAAGAGATTATAGAGGGAATATCTTATTTTATGCTCTATTCTAGAATATTACAATGATTAGTATTCATCACCGGATTATACTGGAAGCTTGGGTTCTACTCATTCCACATTTTGACTAGCTTTAACCCCTAAAAACTTGTGTTTATACAATAATATTGATATTTATATAAGTTACCAAATCAAAATATATATCCTTTTCAAATTCATTAGTTGGATGTTTATGTGTTTTCTTTCAGCTTTTATCTTTTGTATTTAGATTTGGGAAATGGATTGTCACTCCTTGTCAAATAGCAAAACCTTAGTTCTTCATCTTCATATTAGTTTTGGTAAAAATGGGTTATTGGGCACATGATCTTGAGTTACACCAATTACCCATTTGTCAATGAGTAATGTCTACATATCCAATACTTTGAAGAGGAATTCAAACTTATGTATTTATCCCCTATGTGTTAACTTTTCTATGAATCACGTAACGTGTGATAAGTAAGTACAATAGTGATCTAACATGTAACATGGAAATGTGTATAATGGAATTATCCTTCAATACTTTAAACCTATAGATGTGTTTTCCCTATGACTAATATGAAAATAAGAAAAATAGGAAAGCTTATATAACTTGAGTGCTTGATACAATGGTTTGATAGGTTGCCTCATGATTTGTTAGGCCTTTTCTAGGGAAAGAATTAATGTGGATTTATATTATATTTATAATAATCCTTTTGGATAATGTCTCATTAAATCACTTAGGATGAACTTTTAGAGACATTTCATTTGAAAATTGCATACATTTAAGTCACGAGACACTTTCATTTATGTACGACACTTACAATGATGTGTGCATATAACTAGGACACAAGTTTATGGGTAGTTATAAAATAGGTATAGGTATATAACTTTTAAATATGAAATAAAATTAGGTTTTTATAACATTATAGACAATATAAAAGTCTTGGGTCATCATGATAACATTCAACAGACTAAGAGATAAGAAATTAGGCACACATAGATAATGTGTTTGGACCTTTTGATAGTGAGAAAGATATATAAGATGAAGTAACCTCCATGATATGTATTTTACAAGTGTAAAATATTGAGGTGCTAGATAATTTATAAATAGTGTCTCCATGGGGTTCTTTACATTTTCTATAACGTTTTCATTTTTTGATGTAAGTTAATAATGTATTGAACATGAATTTTACCATAACACATGATAGAAAACTATCAATTTTATAAATTATTCTATAACCCTTTTCATCTTTATTATTTTATTATATTTTTATTAAATTTAATAATTTTAATTTATATAATAATTTATGCTTCAATAAAACCAAAACAACATAAATTTAAAAATAATGTACTATTTATGATATGTATTAAAATTTATAAAAAAATTTGGAATAAAATGGATAATAAAAGAAAATTTCATCATTAACATCCCCAATGTTTCACTTTTAATCTATAGAATTTAGATATAAATAAGACCTATTATTTGTAACTCTTTAGAGATAAAACAAACTTTCTAATATAATGACACATGGGTCTTTTTCTAAATGATTTTAGTAAATCAAAAAATCTTTCACATTACTTACTTGTCTATGCCTTATTTCCTTGTCATTTACTTCTCTAATGACAATGTCCTAGGTACACAATTATTTGATGAAGGTTTGGAGCAGTTTTTAAAACAATAACATATAATAAAATTATCATTTCTTCAAGAAATATTCAAATTCCAAAAACATATTTATAGAATTACACCTCACTAATATGAAAAACTTATATGTATAATTTTTTTGAAACTAATGCCCATGTAGTTATAATAAAACATTTTTTGCATTTGTATTATTATTGAAAAAATTTTAATTTTAGACATGTTAATTTTTACAAATTTGCATATATCCTTCATTGAATCATTTTGTACCTAGTACATTGTATTTAGAAAAGTAGAAAATAAGGAATGTTGGAATATCTAAGTAATACATGTCAACATTTTTTTTTATTTATTAATTTTTTTTAAGAAAACAAACTTATATATCATCATATTGGATGTCATGTCCCCTTTTTTAGTTGACATGTTCTAAGTTCATGGTTAGCCTATTATGCGACCCTCGTAGGCTGATAGGATGGTTAGAGGGTCTTGATGGAGATTGGTTTGGCTTCATTTAGCAGAATTTTTTGAGTTGGCTTTCATTTGGGCTCGATCAGACATGTATTGAGGGAGATATTAATATTTGATTGATTTAATCAAATATTAATTATTTTGTCTAATTTTAATTTAGAAACCCTAATTCTCATTGAAGAAAACCCTAATTAGGGCAAGCATATCTTTTTGAGGGTATAAGGGTTTCTCATGGAGGCCATTATTGAATTATGCATTGATTATTGATTTTGATATTGAAGAATTCTTCTGTGAAGACTGAGCCAAGGGTTCCAAGATTCCATATGCATTATAGAACGTCAACTCTTCAGTGTGTGCGATTTAGAGGCTGTGAAATATTAGCTGATCTATTTCCAAATTGAGAGATAGCTTCATACAAAAGTTATCACAGAGGTTTATAGATTTGAGAGATAACTTCACACAGAAGTTATCACAGTATTACATGGATTTCTTTATTTAGTTTTTGATTCAATAACTTATACAGATAGAGATCTTCTATATTAGAGCCACATATCTTCAAATCAAGGGTTGAAAATAGACAGGTTGTGCTTAATTGGCAGCCGTATGAAGTTTGTATAGGTCTGTACAGATCCACACAGATACCGACCTCAGCAGACAGAGATACCCAATGACCGACATCGGCCGAGTGAAGACCGACATCGGTAGAGAAGGACCGATAGAGACCGACGTCGGTAGTATATTAACCGACGCTAGTGACTGTGTGTTTGACACAGATAGCTGAGTCGTCCCAGAATTCAGGTTTCATTTCCAGATTTGCAGAAGATCAGGGTTTTAAGACCATATTTTAATATTCTTTAATATGTATGAGAGAAGACTGTAATTGTAATTATCTGAACAAGTGATAAGATATTTGATTGGCAGATAAGAGATTTACTGTGGTTTATTGTTTATCTGAATTTATTCTGCAAGATTGTATCTTTGTTCAGAACTGTTTGTGTTTCTATATTCCCTATTTGAAGGGGATATTACAGTGGTATCAGAGCTAAATCCTGCCATCCTGAGGGTTTATAGATCTCATGCAGCCACAAGAGTTGGGACCACACAGGTATAACACACGCAGTAGAGCCTTGCTTGAAGGTACCCAGGTGTTAGAACAATAGCAGATTATCATGAATGATAGATGTGAGGGTATCCCACCCAGGGGCCACCGACATAATGATGATCAGGGTACCAGAGAAACCTACCGTGAGATGACACAGGCACTACAGGAACTTACTACTATGATAAGGAGGATGAACCCACCTGATAGATAGAATGGGGAACGAGGAGATGACAAGAGTGCTACTGTTAATCAGAGAACACAACTAACCCATTCCAGGACCGTTGATAGACCTACATGGCCTATGTTTGTACAAGATGAACCAGAAGAAGCACCAACAGAGGAGGCGGTAGGTGATTCCCAATTTGCAGATACCCTCATGGCTACAATTGATGAGTGGGATTTATTAGCTCCTCACGTTCAAGAGAAGATGTCCTTTGATCATTTTGTTACTATGAGGAGAGAGCACTACAGATTAGTTAGACAGGACAAGAGGCCTAGAGTTCAACTCAGTGAGGTAAAGAAGGCTACTGGCAAGCTTTCTTTGACTACTTTTGATGGCAGCGGCAAGATGACAGCTCAAGCTTGGGTTCATAAGCTTGACACCTTTTTGGCATTGAGGCCAATGACAGAGATAGAGGCCATCAAATACGCCACTTTGCACTTGGATGGAGTAGCACATGATTGGTGGTACCATGGTATGGTAACACTTCAACATAATCAGGTGACAGAGTACCAAGACTTTGTGGATAGATTGGTTGAGCGGTTTGATAGGAAAGATCTTGAGGTTTAATTTTGAGATCTAGCACAGTTGAAACAAACAGGTAACTTGGAGTCCTTCATTGGTGAGTTTTAGAGATTGGCAGTCATGGTGCCAAATATTTCCGAGCGTATATTGGTAGTTCTCTTCATGGAGGGATTGACAGAACCATTGAGAGGTTGGATCAAAGCCTTTGATCCTCCTTCATTACAGGTAGCTATGAATAAGGTGTGTATTATGGAGATGGTAGCCCCATCCAATAAATTTAACTCCAGAAGTACTTCATCTAGAGACCATAAGTGCTCCAATGGAGATACAGAGAGACCAGATTTCAACATAGATAAATCAAGTGTAAAGAATGATTCAAAGTCCAATCCAGTAGCACCACCTTTGGATCGTGAGTCACGTAACGATCTACGCAAGAAGAAGCTTTGATTCTACTACAAAGGTCCATATGATATCCATCACGATTGCCCTTTGAGGCCTAAGGGCAAGGCGAATCGTGTGATGTGGGCAGATTCAGAGGATTCTAAACAGCAGGATGGTTTGGAGGAGGTAGAGGCTTCAGAACCTAAGGTAGAGGTAGAGTTAGAGCTTCACATACAGGAGGCACGCCTATCCAACATTCAATCGGATGAGTCATTCAGACTTCATGGAGTTTTGGCAGGGCATAAGGTCATCATCATTCTTGATACATGAGCCACACATAATTTCATAGATGCTAGATTTGTGGAGAAGCGTGGACTCACTACTAAAGATTTTGAGGGAATTAGAGTTAAGGTAGCCGATGGCCACACTCTTAGGTGTGATCGTATAATTAGAGACCTCCCATTGCGCTTGAACAACTATGATTTCAAGGCTGATTATTATGTGGTGAACATGGGGAATAAAGACTTAGTCTTGGGTATGAAGTGGCTTCATTCATTTGAGGAAGTTACTCTTCATCTCAAGGACATGGAGGTTCACTTTGATGTTGATGGGAAGACACATATTCTTAAGGCATTATGGGGCAGCAGCTTCATATATATGTTTTTTCATCGAATGGAGATGCTCATACCACATGACATGATAGAGTACGATGACAAGTGCACATTGGCACCAACACATGAGAGATATGAGGAGGAGATTGGTCTTGAGGTGAGTGCAGTTTAGGAGTTATCACATGTGGTAGGGACTCAGCTTTTTGTTACAGTCAGGTCACAGGTTGATGATGATATGACTATTTCTAGCCTTCACAATCCAAATTTAGAGATTATTCAGGTAAGGAGTTTGCTTGAGTTGCTTGCTGATTTTCATTTATGGATTGGATGTTGGGGTACTTATCTTAGTACTAGGGATGGACATGGCATGGAGTTTGCATTGATTGATAGCAGGGTAGATCATGACTACATTTGGGATCCAGGTGGATTGATGGGTGTATCATTTAGCGATTGCTTGAGGGCAAGCAATTTCAGGAGGGGCAGATTGTCATGTCCCCTTTTTAGTTGACATGTTCTGAGTTCATGGTTAGCGTATTATGTGACCCTCATAGGCTGATAGGATGGTTAGAGGGTCTTGATGGAGATTGGCTTGGCTTCGTTTAGCAGAATTATTCCAGTTGGCTTTCGTTTTGGCTCGATCGGACATGTATTGAGGGAGATATTAATATTTGATTGATTTAATCAAATATTAATTATTTCATCTAATTTTAATTTAGAAACCCTAATTAGGGCAAGCATATCTTTTTGAGGGTATAGGGATTTCTCATGGAGGCCATTATTGAATTATGCATTGATTATTGATTTTGATATTGAAGAATTCTTCTGTGAAGACTGAGCCAAGGGTTCCAGGATTCCATCTGCATTGGAGAACGTCAACTCTTCAGTGTGTGCGATTTAGAGGCTGTGAAATATCAGCTGATCTATTGCCAAATTGAGAGATAGCTTCATACAGAAGTTATCACAGAGGTTTATAGATTTGAGAGATAACTTCAAACAAAAGTTATCATAGTATTACAGGTATTTATTTATTTAGTTTTTGATTCAATAACTTATACAAATAGAGATCTTCTGTATTAGAGCCACATATCTTCAGATCAGGGGTTGAAAATAGACAGGTTGTGCTTAATTGGCGGCCGTATGAAGTCCATACAGATCCACGTAGATACTGACCTCGGTAGATAGAGATCCCCAGTGACCAACATCGGCTGACTGAAGACCGACATTGGCAGAGAAGGACCGACAGAGACTGACATCGGCAGTATATCGACCGACGCTGACGACTGTGTGTTTGACACAAAAAGCTGAGTCATCCCAGAATTCAGGTTTCATTTCTAGATTTGCAGAAGATCAGGGTTTTAAGACCATATTTTAATATTCTTTAATATGTATGAGAGAAGACTGTAATTGTAATTATATGAACAAGTGATAAGATATTTGATTGGTAGATAAGATATTTACTGTGGTTTATTGTTTATCTGAATTTATTCTGCAAGATTGTATCTTTGTTCAGAACTGTTTGTGTTTCTATATTCCCTATTTGAAGGGGATATTACATTGGAAAGATTGTTTTGTCTATGAATAATTCCATATATATATATATATATATATATATATATATATATATATATATATATATATATATATATATATATATACTTATACATATACATACACACACACACACACATACATATATATAATAAATACATGTTTTTTCTAAGTGATCTATTGTGAACATTTTTTTCAAGTTAGTTTTCATTGCAATAATATAAAAAGAATGAAATGAATATATGCAAATAACATAAAATATTTAACCAAGAATAAAAACATTCAGAAATCATATGAAATATATCACATTTATGATATTATTTTCTTATGTTAAAAATGACGAGATACTACACAAAGTAAAATTTTCATTTTAATTACTGCACCTAACCCATTGAATTCATTTGCTTTTAACAAATTTCCTATTAAGTGTATTTTTATTAAATTTCACATTCTAAATGTTGAAGATTGTTTTATTTCAAGAGAATTTGTTTTATAATTTAGGGTCACCAAGTTTATTTAATTATGTCATTTAAATATTGATATAGATCCATTTTATCATTTTTTAAAAAGATGAATAAATTACTTAATTAATAAATTTTTTTATGTAACATAAAAATGCAATAGGTATGCAATAAATAACACAAATTTATTTAAAATGTAACATTTTTGAAAATATGTTAAAAGGGTAAATAACAAAGATAAATTATTTGGATAGAAATTCAATAGTACAAAACTGAGACCAAAACTATAAAACTGACTGGGAGGCTCTGTGAATAAAGAATAATATTTCACATAGATTTAGGATAATGCCATAATAAGTAAATAGGGAGGAATATGATGTTTATATTAGGGCATGTCTATGTCCTGTGAGGATTTTTTCCATGTGACTGATATGATAAAAAAAATTATTGTGTGTTCTATGAGATTATGGAGACCCTGATATATATTGCAAAAAACACTATGAGTGTTAACTCAATTTACCACAAAATGATAAATTAATAAAAGGATAAAAGGGGTTAGAGTTGAATTTTTACAAGACGTCAACACGAGTAGCTTAAAAAATACCTATATATCAATACTCTAAAGAGAGATAAAACTCCATTTAGTTATCCCATGCTACAATGGTGTGTGTGAAGGACTAATTTAATGCTAAATGTTGGAAAAATATCGGTGTACTCATGTGCTTCAACCATGACTTATTACCTTTGGAAGTGAATTCAGACTTAGCTGAGGGATACTATGGTTGTATGGACTATGTATGGGAAAATTTTTACTATTTTTATCTCAATGTGAAGTTAAATGTTCTATTATCTTTTATTTATATTAGCCTTCTAGTGTAAATTGACTTAAAATGTGTATTTATAGTGATCAATTAGTAATTTATTTGAATGGGTTTCAATAAATATGCATGAATACCCATTACATGAGTTCATATTTGATCAAATAGACATTATTTAATTTCAAGACATGGATTTTGGAACTATAGAGGAATAAGGAGTGGGATAGTCTAAATGGAGTGGTTTTATCTGAAGAGAAAAGATATTTGATCTATAAGTTTGGATCAATCAAGGTATAAGCTTAAGCTATTTTGAATTAGTAATAAATAAATTTTTAGATTATTCATTTCTTAATGGAAATAAGTCATCTACATAGAGAGATAAGGAAGGTACTTAAGGACCATGGAATGAGGCATGACCTATTTGCATATAAGGAGTGGTCAAAAGTAAAATGTATTAGCTTAAATATTAATTTATGTTTATACACATACACCCCTTTTATTTTATTAATGAAATGATATGAAATTACTAGAGTAAAAATTAAAATTTAATAATTGAGCTTACCTACAAAGAACAATCTTAAAATTAGGCCACAACATTGAATTGTGTTCCATAATGAAACCTGTATAAAATTAGTCCTTGAGAAAAAATATCAAGTAAAGACAAGAATATTATATATATATATAACAACACGGAGTGAATACAACTGATCAGGTAAAAAAAAATTGTGTTTTCTAGTGTAAAACATGTGACATTAGATGGTACGATCCTTATATATTGATTATTCATTGAAACATTTCGATTAGACTATGTATGCCAAAATCCTCATTAAAAAGAGAGTGTGTTTATTAACTCTATTTGTTATTTACTCCATCATCACATAATTAGGGTGGGAAGAGTATCTTTTAATCCTTATAATAATTCCAATAGTGTTTTCTAGTGTAAAAACTTGAACCAAAAATTGTAGATAGAGTAAGGTTAATTTATGGTACAAAACAAGTGCAAAAAATACTATGATCTGAGTCTATTGTATATAATATATAGAATGACAAGTTTTTCTATTCAATTTTTGAAATTTGTGAACATTTGAGTAAACATGTGGCCATCTTCCATCCACATGCCCCAAATCTAAAAATTGGGTGTATAGATATCCAAGATCTGAGTAATATCAATTTATTTTTTTAGCAAAACATATGTTCCATGGAACACATGATACACATGATGCCCCCCATTCTAAAAAAAATATGAAACAAACTTATTTAAAAATTCAAACTACATTTCTAAGAAATAACGTAGCCTATTTGTAATCTAAGTTGAATTCTATTAATTTTGAAAGACTCCTTTTGCTACCTATCATGACAAAAACATGTTATTCTAGACATGGCTAGAATGCACCTTTGTTCAAATGGTGTGATTTTTTTATAAACTACTTTTTTATATGACCCCACATTTTGATAATTTAAATGAATTTTTAAATATTATTACCAAATTTATATCTAAATCTGGCATTACTATTATCTAGTTGTTATAGTGTTGATGGATTTTGATATGATGACATTTTGACTATCGGTTGATAGACATGTTATGTTTTAATTTTATACATTTGATGATATATGAACTAATTGATGTAATTAATGTATTATTATAGTCTTGTATTTTATTATTTATTCATTGTTTAGGTGTTGCTAATATTATATTTGGTGGTTTAAAGTACCTTATATGAGCTAGGTTGGTGATGATTTTGACACATGGGGGATGAAGTTATTTTTGAGCATTTGATTGAGTTTCGACAGGTATACTTTAGTTTTCATCTCATGCCATTAGAAATTTGCATTGTTTTTTCATGTTATGTAGTTGTGTCTTATTTTTTCTTGCCTTCATCACATTATTGAGTGGTTTGTTGAGTGTTAGACATGTTGTTAGTTAGTTCTATTATACTTGTTTAACCTCCCCACTTTGACCCCATTTCTCTCCCATCACAAACTCATCACCCACCTATGGCCTTCCTTGATCTAGCCATTTATCTTTGTAACTTGGACATGTTTGTGGACTCATCTAAACCCATCCCCATGACCCTCATATGGAATCTTATGTTATTATTTTTGAATGTTGCTCAAACTATATGTTATTTATATTTTTTATTTTATTATTACTTTGGGATTTTTTGGATCCTATAATTAATGACCATTGGCACATTTTGGTGCTAGGCGGAATGAGGTTGATGGTTGGAGAGGGGATTCTCTCTCTTCTATGCATTGAATGTAGAATTTAATGTGGTATGGGGGAGAGGGATGAAGGAGGAAAAATTTGGTGGTGTTGGGTGAGAGGATGTGAGTGGGGAAGAAGGGAGAGGGGAGAATAGATAAAATACATAGAGGGCTTTTGTTTTGGCCAGGGTGAGAACTACCCAAAATTGAATAAAGGAGGCGATTGATCTTTCTATAAATTTGTCATCAACATTTTGGTAAAAAATATTGGTTTTACCCTTCCACTAGAGCTTTTTTTCAACCATAAATTGTAGACATCTAATTTTTAACACAATTGTGTTGAAATTGTCAATCTTGCAATTTGTGAAAATGTACAATTTAGGCCAAAATCACTCAAATACACTAAATGGTTCGAGTTTTTAATATACAAGTGATGATTTAGGATAACATATCCCTAAATGGGAAAATACATTTTATGTTATTATTAACTTTGATCAAATCATTTTGATTAAAGATGATGAAAATGCATTTTGGTGATCCAAATCACTCTTTTCTTCTAATTTAGAAGTACATGACACAATTATATATTATTTTGTGTCAAAAACATTCTAAATGGGATGATGGTCCATGCACAACTAACATTTCCTTCTAATTACTTTCCAATTAATTTAATACCTAGTATTATGACATTCGAACTATTTTGATTAATGAAGTACACTAATTACCAAAGAATTACACTAAAATTGACTAATCTTACTTAGGAAAATTAAACCAAATTATGATCTTAAGTAAGAATTCCATGGAAGTTATTGAATATTTATTTATCAAAAATTGATTCCTATTAACTGCATCATCAAGTGACATCATTTTTAGGGTGGAATCTATAAGCCATAAATACAAAAAATATCAAGATTATGGCTTCCCATGCCTTTTTAATGACCATTCCTCCCAAATCATTATGAGGATATTTATGGATTTTATTTACATAATTAGATTAATTCATGGCCATACATATTGATCTTGATATGGATGGCCATGGTTGATCTTGATCAATTTAGAAAATCTATAAATAGGAGGCCTCTCACTCAAATTTTTAATCTTTATTTGTGTAAACTTATTATGAAGAATTCTCTCCACATGACATTTGTGACTGTTGAGTATTATGTTTAATTTTCAATAAGATAGATTTGTTGATAGGCATAACATTGATTTCATATCAAGATCCTATTTTATAGTTGGTGTTCTTGAGATGGTAGAGGAGCTTGGCCATCACAAGGGGGAAAACATGTTTTGAGCCACATTTGGGTGATGGGAATCTTTTGTGAAGGCAACTTATGTTTACCTTCTTTCATTTGCTCTTAATTATTATTTGGACACCCCATTGAATAGGTTGACCTACATTGGTAGTTTTTTATGCATTTTTCTTAGATATCATGACTAATGCTTGATCTAACAATATTTGTAATCCATTTATACATCTTGGCACACCCGATGTGACTATGCATCCCTCCCAATCAAGGAAGACATTTTGGCAATATTATATTTCATTAAAAGTAATTAAAAATCCTTTAACATCAATTTTTATCTTCATTTTACTATGTTTTTGATGTTTTATTAATTTATACATAGGTCACACAGTTCCTAACATTAGTTCTATGTAACTGACATTGATCTAGGCTAACCAACATTGGCTAGGTTGTAGGGAAAACATGTCTAAAACATTACATTTTTTATCTTTATTTATAGTTTTAATTGTTAATTTGAGTTTATAAGTCTATGATCTTAGCATTTATTAGCTGATATAAAAGATTATTTTGGAGATTTTATCCTAAGTTGGCCTAACAAATTTTTTTGTCAAAATCAATTTTTTGCCTAAGGGTTCACAAGTGACCATCATCGGCCTTTTTTGATCGATAATGGTTCATTATGATCATTATCAATCTTGAAAAAGATGACATTGGTCACTGTTGACTGATGTTTATGTCTATGTGTAAAAATTAGAGAACCTAAGAGCATGTTTTAAAAAAATGCTTGTTTCATTATCAATTATGCTCCAAAGCTAAAGGAAACTCTCTAACGCTTTTTGTAGGACCCATGTGGTAAAGTGATCAATTTGAGAAAAATTAAGTCTTGAACCTTTTGTTTGGTATTTAAAAGGAACTTAGATGGTTTATTTGATTGTTTTGTAAATGTTTTTCAAAGTTTTTACAAACTAAGGCCAAGGGGCCAATAAATTCACTAATGTTTGAATTTGGTGCTTAAAATAAACATTCAATCAAATTTCAAATTTATTGAAGTGTTATTTTATTTAAATCATCTATTGTTTGTTATATTATTTGAGAAAAATGAAGAGTATGGGTATGCTCTCACCCATCTCCTATAGGGAACTTGGGTGACCAAAAATGCCTTTTCATTATTATTGTCCCTTTGTCTAAGGCATGAAAAGGAAGTTATCTAGGCTCTCATCAAAACCCATATGGTTTGGGTGATATAAATATAACCTCTAAATAATTTTCACTTAAATCATTTATTTTATACAATTAGGCTTGCAGAGGAGAGTTCATAGCCTCTTCTAGAATTCTTTAGGGGAGCTTTAACCCAAGGATTCATCTTATAGCATTGAATTCAACCCCTGTCCATGGTGGGGGTATACAAATTGAGGTATACTCACTAGAATATTTGCTTGATTGGCCAAGAAAACTCCATAAGTGGCAATATAGCTTAGAACATATGATCAATGCAAACATTACACTACAATGATCAATTCACAGATGTAGTGGTTGCAAAAAACATGAGACCATTTCACCACCATCTAATTGATGTGGATCCAATTGACATGTTTGCATTTATAGTATTAAAAATTCTTGGGACCATATAGATGGTCATAAATTATAAGTTTTAGAAAACCCCACTTACCTTAAAGTATTGTTGATGTAGGGTGAGTAACCCAAAGGTTCATGTCACCATAGAATCTCTTGGGATAAGGGGGGTGTAAAATACCCCACCAATTCATGTGAATTTATTTTTGAATTAATAATTAAAATCCTTCCAAAAGCACATATAAAGATGGATTTTAATAATGCAATTCAACTATGCCACTTTAGGGCTATGGATGATTTACTTAGTTATATTTGTATTTTAGTCTTTACTTACTTGGTAATTTATTTAAGTATAAAACTTGTTTGTAAATAAAAAATCATAACCAAACACATTTTTATCCACCATTTCTTCAATAAGGAGGTGTTTTGTTAGTCAAATCCAAATTATCATCTGTCGTGTTCAAATTCTCAACTTAAAACATTGTGTTTGTATTGTCTAATTAGTGTAGTTATGCTGCCCATTTGAGTCTAAGAAATTTTACAAAATCTTTAAGCCCTTCATTGATAATTCAAATTTAGAATTTTACCTTTCTATGTTCTAGGTTAATGTGTTAATTGGTTTTACAATTTGCACTTGATGTGAGTTAACTTGGGTTCAATTTCCCATTTGTATTGAAGGTTTTTTATAGAATCATCATCATTTGATCATTCTGAACTTAGGTTATCTAGTGTATGAATCACACTATATGTTATATAACACATTTTATTCTACCTTCCTATTACCATGTGGTGGCATTGTACTACCTATCTGATTCTAGTTTTATACTTAAGAATTCTTGCATGTTTTCATATCTTGAGTTTCTTTGTTTGCAATGTCACCTTCCTAATCTGAAGGCATTTATTCTAATTTTATAGTATCAACTCATCAAATTTGAATTATCTTCTATGGTATTGAATTTTATACCAACCTATGTTTGGTGTACTAGTTTACACTTAGGTCTTTCAGTTATCATACCCTCTTCTAGTTTATACAATTATAAATCTACCCAAGGTTGAGTAGTTTAGTCAACACAGTCCTCTAATTATGTGGTACTATGCCACCTCCTTTTTATTTTAGTCTCTTTGGTACCTTGCCACTTATTTATAAAAATATCAAAACATATGCCTCATTGAAAATTTTGAAAAACCTTTTCCAAATCCTACAAAATGTAGACAATAAAATTTTCAAGACATCATGCTAAGGTATACTCATAGTGGGGTCTCTTGTGGCCCTATTTGTGAGGTAAAAAATTCTTATGATGGAAATGATCACTCCATATTATTTGAGGATGTCACCCTCTTTGAGACTATTTATTGAAAATAAATCTATTCCATGATGATTTTTGTACATCATCCCCATCTTTCCCTTTCTATTTTCACACCATGCTCGAAGGTTACCATTTTTCATATCCCCCTCTGGGTTATTTGAGTGATCAATCTCTATAATGATCAAAGGTTAGCATTTTTTAATCCTAATTTGGATTGTATGAGTGATCAAGCTCCACAATGCACAACGCTTACAATTTTAATATATCCTCCTTCAACTTGCATAAGCTATCAAGATCCACAATGTGCAAAGGTTACCATTTTAGGACCTCTCTTGTGGTTTGAATGAGGAACCAAACTATGTAACGTTTAGTTATTACTATTCTAGGCCCATCGCTTGTATTTATTGAACCTATTATTAAAGAGCATCCATTTGAAAAACCATATTTTATTGATCCCATCTTTGATAGTCTAATTTTTGGAGATACTATTTTTGATCCACAACCATTATTTAACCTAAATAAGTTATTCCCCACTTTCTAAATTCTATGCCATTTTTTAATCCTCAATAATAATCATTACTTCTTCAAGAGACATATTATGAGGACCAAAATGTGTTCATAGCTGATACTTTGCAATCAATTATAAATTAAGATCACAATGTTAGTATTCAAACACCCATTTGTGGTGAGTCAACTTGTGACGGATCACTTATTAATAATTTACATATTTTAAAAGAGACTCATCTCCTTGATAATCTAGCCTCTATAGAGGTATCTCTTGATCTTTTTCAACTCATTGAGGAGATTCATTTTGACAGATAAGATTTTGTTGAGTCATCCTTTGAGAAATTCCCTCTCTTTGAGGGCCTTTACTTAGATAACCTAGTTTATGTTGAACCCTTCGTAGATGAGTCAATTTTATAGAGACCATTATTTTTTTGAAACTAATAATTCAACAAAACATATTTAGATAAGTAGCCACATCAGATGAAGAATCAACATTAGAGTCATGTTCCCTTTCTAAATTGACATTAGATTTAGCAGTAGATGAAGAATAAAAATTAGATTTGGGTTCCTTTTCTGAACTAACATCGTATTTAGCATTAGAAGTATAATAACTATTAGTCTCAACATCAGATGTCAGGTCCCATGACTCAGACTAAACTTCAGAAACATAATACAATGTCGGTTGTTACAACATTGGTTATACTTGCCTTTCAGGTCAATTTGAATATATTTATGATCCTTCTATGGTTTTTTAGGATGATTACTTTAGCATCAACACAAATTATCCTAGTATATTCTATGAGGAGTGTCATGAATTTCATCATTCCATTACCCCCACCCATTATAGCCATTATATTGATATTCCACCTCCCATAAAAGTTGATTGGGACCAGAAGAATCATAATTTGTTGAACTGCATCAATGGTGACATACCATTTGTAAAATATTAGGGGATCAATACCATATTTATGTAAAAGAAGAATAGTATCTTAGTGAAACCTTTTTGAAGGCACTGGGGATGATTAAAGTCTCAACATCTTTGGGTAAAACCTTTTCAAAGGTGCTAGAAGATAATCAAAGTCAAATGTTAACATCTCTTCATGAAACCTTATCATAGGCAATATGGGATAATAAAGACAAATTCTTTGGTGAAAACCTCATCGAGGCACCAATAACTGAGCACAAAATCTCTATACTACTTGAACACATTATTCAAGATGGAATTAATATAGCTTCAAATCTACAACATAATCAGATGGTAGCTACTCTCTGGATCAACTAACAAAAAAATATGGTGGTTCTATCAAGAGCATATTCAAAATTATTTGGCCCTACCAAAACCAAAATTATGTTGAATTAAGAATTAGTAACATTTTGTGTCCCTAAAAATATTGATCTCCATTTGTAACCCTGTTATTATACATTCCATTATCATCCACCTATTCATTATTAACTTATACCATTTATCCCATTCCTAACATTATTTACCATACCTAGATTCACTTTCCTTTGTAGAGGCTATAGATAACACTTGTCTTGATTTTTGAAGGAACTATAATCAACCATCAATGAGGATCACATTAACAATGTTAAAATTTAGATTTGTAGCATGTTCTTAATAGAATAAGTTTTTTGAAAAGGTGTTGGATATAAAATTTATGATTGAATATTATAGTTGTCTCATATCTTAACTAGGATGTGCATATATTTAGAAGAGGTATTGGTTAACAAGTTTCTTGATTGATTATTCTTCTTGTCTCAAATGTTGACTAGGATGTGCATTTGCATGTTAACAAGAGTAGTGGAACCATTTACCCTTTCATTTTTCCTTGATTCATCTCTTGTGGGCAACCCCAAAGTCCATTTTATTCCATGAATTTTATACCATTATGTCCCCTTTGTCTCATTGTTTGAGCTACATTGAATTGAGGTCCTTCAGGACTATGTACGTAGCACTCAATTTCTATTGTGGTCAGCTCAATCACCTTCCCTATTATCTCACCATGTTGTGAGAAATCGTTAAGTTTCAAAAATCTCATCATTTTATTAGTAATATAAGCCACACTCCTACCATTTTAACATCAAACTAAGATAATTATAACTTGGGGGAAACCTTTTTGCCATTATATCCAAGTGTCATCTTATCATTTTTTGTATGCCATACCATATACCATTTTATTATACCATGTCTTTACTACTGACCAAGGCTTTTTTTAACCATCCTTCTTACCCTTTTTTAATATTGGTTATTTTTCTACCTTTCACAAGAAAATTTTGATATATTTTTAATAGTTTTAGAATACCATGTTGAATGACAATCTATAGAATTAGTGTGACATTTGATCTAGTAGGTTATCTTTCATCTATTATCTTATCTGGTATCATTGATTATAACTACCTATGGTCAAATCAATATTTTATTTGTTACCCTTAATTATAACCAACTTCGAGAAAATCAAAATTATGATGTTGTTTCCTAATTATAATTTCTTATAGGCAAATTAGGTACAATGCATTTTTATCATGCATTATCGTATCAACTAGGCATTACTATTATCATTTGCCTTTATTTGCAAACTTGTTGTGACCTGGTCTATTTTTCACTACCTCTTATGTGGGTATAATTAATGAG
Source organism: Torreya grandis (assembly GCA_037957365.1). Taxonomy (NCBI): domain Eukaryota; kingdom Viridiplantae; phylum Streptophyta; class Pinopsida; order Cupressales; family Taxaceae; genus Torreya; species Torreya grandis. The sequence goes on along the minus strand of JARHVA010004528.1, from coordinate 1,507,332 downwards.
ACTTGAGGTCCTAATTATATTACATAGGTTATGATTAATTCACATTGAGTTAAACTCAATCCCCCTTTTTTCATATTCTATCAATGTCTTGTGATCATTTTAAGTTGGTGTGCTCTCACATTTCACAATCACTCTTTTTAATACCCTCTTAGCTTTGCAAGTTGGATAGTTATGTTATCTTAATCTTCAATCAAGTTGAGATACTTAGAAAGTTACAAAAAAAATAATAAGAAATTCAAAAATCAAACACCTTTTATTTTATATGCATTTTTTTATTGTTCTTTATTGTTTTGTATTTTATTTTGTCATTTTGTCTTATTCTTTTGTTTTGTTTTTTCCAAGTATATATTGATGGTACACATGAATCTTTATTATCCATATCTTGATCTCATGTTATTAAGTTGTTCTTTATTTGTTTTTAAACATTTTCATTCCTACATAAGTCTTCATTTTTATATCTAGATTTTAAGTCATGTTCATTTATGTTTTATTTATGTTTATTTTTTTAAAATGTAAATGGTTGTAATTCTGGTATTGGTAGTTCTTATCATCATCCTTAGTTATAAAAATTTAAATTTGAAATGAATAAACATAGGTGAAATGCCATGTCATAATAATTTCCTCATACTTATGATGCCTAATTTCATTTTGCTATATCAAGCACTTTGTGTTTTGGCTCTAAGTCTCAACATCGTTGTTACGATGAATAAATATAAAGAAAACCACTAAAACTAGGTACCAATGAATTATAAATCTCATGACTCTATGGAAGATGTGCATATCTTGGCATACATCATAAGTATAATCGAACACTGGTTAGTTTTCTTCATCCCTCAATCTATTCTCTCCTACTTCTGGCTAAACTACATTGGCTTGAGGTCCATTTGGACTATGTAGTCAGTACTTGGATACATGAAATATCTTAGATCAACTCAACCACCTTTATTATTATTTTTATCTCTTTAATCACTTCATGAATCATTGTATGCCTGGTTATTTATGTCTTATGTAGTCATTATACTAGTGCATCTAAGTTTACACCCACTAATGTTTAAAGTGTGAAAATATTTATGGTTATATCCTTGAGCTATTGCTTGCCACTTTTCCTTATAGGGGTACAACATTTGAACCAGTCAAAAATTTAATTCAGCCCTATAGGGGTAAACCATTCTTTCTCAATGATCAAAATAAGCCTTTCTGGGGCAAAATTGTTTATCACATGATCGAATTCACTCTAATGGTGTAAATTATGATTTATTATATATTTGGAGGCAATTTCCTCCTTTTTCTTCTATTTACAAGATATGCATAATTTTTCCCTCATTCTAAAAATATTTTAGTGTGAAAATTATCTCAAGATTAATCATTCCATAACCATGTATCTTACACCCTAGCTTTGGATGTGTTTAAAGTGTCTCACTTATATTTTTATAGTGTATCTTTCCCACTCCCCCCATATTTTGGGGCCCATTATATTCTAATTATATTTTTATCATTGATAGAATAAACACATACAAGCATTAGCTCATTTAGGTTTAATATATTCCATGGGTTAATCTCACTTTCTCTCTCTTTTCAAGAGTTTATCCTTCCCTTTCATCCTTGTATCTCCTCGTGAGGGGGCATCATACATCATTTCTTTCTAATTTATTCTTGAAAAATATTTTATTTGAAAATATTTTACTTTGATGAATGTTTTTCTATGCTTTTTAAAATAGAGGAAAATTTTAGACATCCAATTCCTAACACCATTGTTTTGAAATTGTCAATATTACTCATGATTTGTGAAAATACACAATTTGGGCCAAAATCACTTCAACATGCTAAATGGTTAGATCTTGTCGTATACAAGTGATGATTTAGGCTACTGTATCCCTAAATGGGGTAATGAATTTTTTTGTCATTATTAACTTTGATCAAATAATTTTGAGTCAAAATGATAAAAAAAACATTATGGTGCTCTAGATCACTCTTTTATTTTAATTCAGAAGAACATGGCACGTGCATGTGTTATTTTATGTTGACACCACCTTAACTAGGATGACATTTTATATGTAACTAACATCACCTTGTAATTCCTCTCCAATCAAATTATGACCTAGTAATATGACATTCTAAACAATTTAATTAATGAAGTATACCCATTTCCAAATAATTTCACTAAAATTGACTAATATTACTTAGGTAAATTAAACAAAATTATGAGCTTAAGTAATAATTCCATGAAATTTATTGAATATTTATTTATTGTAAATTGATTCTTATTAATTTCATCATCAAGTGATGTTATCTATGGGGTGGCATCCATAAGCCATAAATGCAACAAATATCAAGATTATGTCTTCCCATACTTCTTTAATGTCCCTTCCTTTCAAATCATTATGAGGATATTTATGGATTTTATTTGCATAATTGGATTGATTAATGGCCACACATCTTGATCTTGAGATGGTGGTCATGATTGATCCTGATCAATTTCAAAAAACTATAAATAAGAGACCTTTTAATTCAAAATTTTAAGCTTTATTTATGTAAACTTATTATGTAAAATTCTCTCCACTTGCCATTTTTGAGTGTTAAGTATTATGTTTAATTGAAAATAAGATAGATTCATTGATAGGCATAACCTTAATTTCATATCATGAACCTACATTATATTTTTAATTCTTGAGATGGTGTAGGAGCTTATCCTTACACTATTGTTGAAGACTTGAGCATCAAATCAAGGGGAAATACACATTTTGAGCCACATTTGTGTGATGGGATGCTCTTGGGAAGGTAAATTTAATTTTATTTCTTTCATTTTATCTTAATTTTTATTTTCACACCCCATTAAATATGTTGGTCTAGAATGTTGGTTCTTTATGATTCTTTTTTGGATTTCATGATTAATGCTTGATCTAACCATCTTTGTAATCCTTATGTACATGAATCAGAAGTAAGTCATATGTATTTTGGGGATGGATTTTATTGTAATGTATGTAATAAAAATAGGGATAGACTAAGATTTTGTTATGGTACCATGGAGTTACAAGCCCAACCTAAAGTTGTGAGACTTTAGGTTGAGCCTCTAACACACACCACTACTCATACCTCTCTCCACATCGATTTTCCTACTAATGGAATTCTATGTTGATGTGTATAATGTGAATTTTTTTGGGGTTTAAAGTAATGGTTTATGAAACATACATATTAGGGGTTTGATTATTTTGTTCCTTTTAGAAAACATGCCATTACCCTATTTTGCATATTTTGAATATTATATCCTACTACATTTTTATTATTTGTCAAATCTATGTATACGAATCGGGCCATTGTGACTTGATATTATTAATTGAAATGCTATATTATTGAGAGTAAGTGTTGATTTTATCATACCAAGTTTTTATAAATTAGTTTAAGGCTTGCATTTTAATTATTGAAACTAGTTTTATATGATGAGCTATATATGCTATATGTATATTTTTGATTGGAAGATTTTTCATGTGTGTTTATGAATTGACTTGGTATGCATAAGGTTTATGGGTTGAATCCCTATTGGATTTTTTTTTAACTTGTATCAGAGCCTTGATTTTTTACTTAATCATTAGTTAAGGACTATTGTATTTTGTAAAGGCATTCATCCTCAATTTTAAGATTTTGGGGATCATCACAAGGTCATGGGACCTCATGATTATCCCAAAAAATCAACATATCAACCTCTCCTTAAATTTTTAATTGATATAAAATATTCATTTTATTACTTGGAATCATTATTTTTCATTTTAGAAATGATGGGTATGGATGGAAGTCATGGTTTGATATGTGTTGATTAGTTATGAACTGGTGGGTTAATTATTGACTATTGCATTTTTTTTGGTTAATATTTTACCTTGTGTTATGTAATTAGTTGTTGACATATTAATTATTTGTTTAATCTCTATTATGAATGAAATATTGATCCCTTATATTGACTTAAATATCTAAGTTATGGCTATAAACTTATCTGTATGAAATGTGGATTTGTAGTTAGGATGTCCTAAGGTAAAGCCTACACTTGGAACATTATAAATAATGATAATAAAAATCATTATGGACTTGTACATAGTTCATAAATTCATTACTATGACTTTCAAACCTATCTATAATGGATTATCCCCACTTTCAAATCATAGTGATGCCCTTCACTTAGTTTATTTATGTCTTGTTTTGGATGATGTACTTGTTGGTCACTTTCTTGATTTATACTAATGTTGTTGTGTTGAGTTTTCCAATGTCTTAGGAACCTAAAATTGATTTGAATACCTTCCTAACCCCTATTTTTTAACCCACCATAAAATTGATGGATGGGTTGGTAAGGGCCACAAATGGTTGGGCTCATAGGGCTAGTTGGGAGGGCTTTATTATCATGATTATATGTTGCCCACACTCCTAGATGATATCATGGATAGGCATAATGAATTTGGTAAAATTTTGGTATAATTTAATCATATGTTTATTTATCATTAATTATATTAATGTTTCTATGTTGTATATATACTGAGTGTAGCTATAAATTAGTTACATTTATTGATATTGATTATGTTTTACATTATAGTTGTTACATGTTAATCATCTCCTCTTTAATAATGGTTTAATTTTTAAGTGGAACAAAGTGTTATAAAATGCTTGACATATGGTATGAATTTGATATCCCTTTTTCATATTTTGAATTGAATCACTTGTTATGATCTCTTGGCTTCTACATGGGTTATTTAGATGGTAATTTTTTTTGTATTATACATTTAGTACATTACATTGTTAAATTTATTGTGTTAGTAATCTATATATGATTATATTAATGATTGGATTAATATGTATTCTCCTTATGTAGGTTTATATTTCATTTTTATAGCTCCTTGGCATGAGCATTATGTTGTTGATAGGCTTAATACTTACATATGCATATACATTTCTTGTCATATGTTGATTTGACTTGCATATGTATCTTGGTCTAGATTGTTAAGGTGTAATAAGTTTATCTTGGAAATGATATTCATTTAATGATTTATCAAACCTACTCTCTTTTTCATACACTTATTTATTTTTTCATGATGCTTATCTATTAAGGCAACATGTGCTTATAAACCTTAATTTCTAGTTCTTAATTCAACATGTGTTTGAAATAGTCAGAAATAATGTACATCTACCTTATTATTTCTCTAATATGAGAAAAACATTTGGTAACAAATCATAAAGAGTGGAATTATCATTGCAATCTTTATACCTTGTTCAGCTACTCATAATATGTACAATTGCATATGAATTATGTACCTTTATGGGTAATAAATACATTATTATTTATTATGTTTAGATGGGAAAGGGGTCCCAAACCCATACAAATGAAAAATAATATCAGTTTACATCACAAAAAAACCCTAATAAGAACCTATTAAGGGCAAAAGTACTAACTAGGAATAGTATCAGCTAACGAGTTCCAAAAAAACCCAAAAAGAACCCCCCATAATCACAATATGAAACATAATCTGCCTGATAATAACCCCAAGAGGGTCAAGGAGATAAGAAAAAAATACCTTGAAACATAATATATGATAGAGTATAATTATAATAATCCATTCTGATAATAACCAAGAAGGCTAGGATAACAGTCATCACAACAAAATAGTCATTACACATGAAGAACACATCGTCTAAAAAAGCCAATTAATTAAATTAAAACTTAGGATTACTCCAATAATTTTGAATTTTATTTATCACCTCCTCCCAAGAAGAGGAATATATTTCAATGTTTTGTCTTTTATCTTTTTCATAGCCTTTATTCTGCAAATGTTTTCATTTCTCTAGCTGGGTGTTAATTTTCTTCACCTCATCAACAGTGTTAATAATAATTCCATTTATGAAATTATCTAGATCCTTCAGGTCCTTATCTAATTTCCCAATTATACTTTGAAACATTTGGCACATTTAAAACATGTTACTCCAGCTTCGTTGGTAGGTGGAGTAGTTAATTCTTCTATTAAAATATTCTTCCATTTTGACTAGCTTGTTAAACAAATCTTGAAGGTAAGGATTGGTCTGATAATTAACAATTTTTTCAAAATTATTACGGTGAGTTTCAAGTGCCAATGTCAATATAAATATCTTCAAAATAGTTGTCCTCAAAAGGATTTCTATAAAATTCCTCATGCCCATAGAACTAGGCATGCTCATCAACATTAAAATCCCTTTCTTCCCCCTATTGATTACCCTAGTTTGCTTCCTTATAAGTCTTGCATCAATTTCCTAATCCTTTTCATCCTCTAAGCCTTGACCCATTCTAGAAACATTTTCTATATCTTCCTCAAATTGAGAACTAGATGTAATTTCCTCAATTAAGACATCAGTTGTCTAGTTTTTTATTCTTTTTGTTACTAGTTGTCTTTTTCATCATAGCTAATCTTGAATATTCTCTCTCAAGAGCTACACTAATCTTCCTAGGTTTATCTTCATTATCATCAAACCTAACATCTAGTTTTATCTTCACTATATCATATTTTAGATTGATAACTTTAGGATTTCTACTTCTATGGGATAACCGACTTTGCTCTTTCAGTGACAATAGAATATTTTTTGATGAATCATTAATCTCAGTAATAGGGTTTTTAGCATAATGGATGGTAGGTGTAACCAGACCAAGGTTAGATCCAAATTATTTTACTTTATAGGTGTGAGTAACTTTATTTTTATTCTCATTAAACTTTGGGGTGCTATCAACTTTACCAGTAGAAGAGCCACTGGTCTGCTTTACAAGTTTAGTCTTTCCCTTATGAAACTTGGTTTTATCAGGCACATTTTAACCTTTTTCTTGTCGAATAGAAGGGTTTAATAGAATATTGAGTTCATATAAAACCAACATTAAAATTTGGTAAATTGGGGGATTAACTCCATTTATACTTCTTCTTTAAAGGGAAGATATAATAAAAAGAGAAAGCTTATAAAATTAACATGCCAAAGATGATCAAGTAGGGGGAAGTGGTAGCCATGAATTGTCTCAAACCTCCCTTCTAGAGTAAAATATTTCATATCATGGTAAGAAACCATACACCAAGGTGTAAGAAGCTTTATTCTGTCGTATCCATTTTGATGTCTAGTCAAGGTTTCATCCTCTTCCAAAAATTCATCCATGAAGTCCTTAAAATCCCCGTTCCCCACTCTCCACACCTTTCTATGATCCATTAGTAGGCCTATGGTTTCCATAATTAATTCCTCTATGACTATAAATGATATCCCATTTACAATTACCTCCTAATTTCTTCACGAGTTTATAAATTTTTGAGATACAGACTCATGAAAATAACACATAGTTTTCACATAGTTACCAAGGCCTCCTTCTTCAAAGATACCCCATACCTAAGAATTCTTCTTCAAACTTGTACTTGAGGTAGGTTTCATATGAATAAATTGGGCCCCCATATTATATTTACAAATAACAGAATTAAGAATCCTCTAAAACCATTCAATAACAACATGAACAACTTCCCAATAGAAATAAGTATCTGTTAAATGAGTGAGCATAACATTTTGAGAGTGAATAATGATAGCACAATGAGATCAAGTGTCATTATTGATCATTAAGGAAAGGCCTCTATTCACAGAAAGGGTGGAGTGATGTTTCATAGATGCATTTTTAAAATAACATTCCTTGACCTATCCCTATAGAATACTCTAGAGATTAGAATCAGTAATCATATTAGTATGATGAATAACAAAAAATATTTCCATCAATGGAAATAGAGTTTTGGACTTTATGAAAATAATCTTGGATCAAGGAAGATGATCCCTCTCCATAACATTAATGATATGATAAACTCTCATCATTTACATCATTAAAAATGATATCTTTTATTCCTTATGGTAAATCATTGATCAAGGTGGTAGACCAATTCCCTATACCATTAAGACCAAGATTGGCAAGTTTATTAGTAACATGATTTGCCTCTTTATACACATGCTAGATTTTAATATTTGGAATGTTAAAATAGAAATTTTATGTCTTCAACATAGACCCTGAGCTCCGAGCAAATATTCAATGACCTAGTGACTAGATCAAGCACCACCTTCGAGTCACCTTCCACTTCCACTTCATTAAAACCATAAGATTAGATTTTTTGAAGACCCCACCATAAAGTGTAAGTTTAAACAAAGTTTGTTAAGCATGGGATGTACTACGAGGGGGGGGGTGAATCAGTATATCATATATCTTATAAAACTTTCCTTTAACCAAATTCCACTTAATCAATAATTTATATATGCAATAAAACTCAAAAAATAAACATCACACAATATAGAGAGAGACACCACATATAATGTGGAAACCCAATGTGGAAAAAACCACAGAGAACAATCTCAAGTATATTCATGAGAAATAACCCACAATAGCACCATACCCCTTTCCTGAGTACCACCCCAGCTACAATTCATGAGCACCAACCCACAAGATCTTCAAACCCCTTTGCCAAGCACCAACCCAACAACTATTCATGACCACCAACCCACAGGAGCACCAACCCCTTTACCAAGCACCAACCTAGCAACAATTCATGAGCACCAACCCACAGGAGCACCAACCCCTTTGTGTATACAACACACCTATCTCTCAATGTTGCTATCTCAAAAAATGATAGATCAATACAACATCGCCTTCTTCTCTCTCACCTTTGCTCTTCTAAGCTAGATATAACAAATACAAATCATATTCATCTCTCACAATTGCTCTTCTAAGCTAGATATTATAATATCAAATCAACCTCTCACTTCCATATTACAAATAGCTTCTCAAGCCTTTATTTATAGCTTTCCAAATGAGCTTTGGCCTTCTCCCTTTGTGACCCTTTAATCCTCATGGAAAATGGCGCAAATCTTGGATGACCCTTCATATTCAAGCCTTTGAAAAGTCATGTGGTGACCCTTCATGACCAAAAATGTCCTTCCCAGTTTTGTCCTTATCTTTGGTGACTTTTTGTATTCCTCAAAGTGTCCCTTCATGAGAAATTGTGCCCTTACTCTTTTGTCTTCACTTGGTGACTCTTGGTATTCCTCAAGATGAATCTTCATGGGAAAATGCGTCCCATCCTTCTTTTTTCTTTACCCCATGGCTCTTTAATTTCTCCATGGGCCCTTCTTTTCTCTCATATGCAACCAAAAATATATTCGCTAATATTAAATAAATATAACTCATATTAGCGAAGATATATTTATTACAAACAACATTAAATGCAATGGGGCCTTTATCACCAATAATGCTAAACCTTTGACATCAATGACAATATTTCCAACAATCTCCCCCTTTGTCATTGATGGAAACCTCAATCGTGAAACTACCACATCTTGTCACCTACACATACCATCATCTAAAAACATACAGTAACTCCCCCTTACTATATAAACTTGTACCTATTTTCTGCACCTGTACATGTACTTGTTATTCTCCCCCTTAGACATCAATGGAAAAGGGCCTACCTAGAGTTAACACTTAGCACCCCGTCACTTGATGTTGAACATCAATGGCAGGAAGTAATAAAAATTACTTCTAACTCCTCTCGCTTATCTTTGAATGTATCCTTTGATCGTGCCTTTGAGAAGATATCTGACAAAACATACACATTGTTCCCTATCCTTTGAGCATTTACAATCAACTCATTTGAATCTTTTCTTATAATCTCACAACCTTTAGCATGAAACCTTAATGTCTATCCTTGATCACATATTTGACTAACACTTAATAGATTATGCTTAAAACCTTTTACATACAAAACATTCTTAGTCTTAGTTCTACTATAATCGAAACTCAAAGTACCTTTTCTTGCTATCTTGGCAGTGGTTTTATCTCTGAATCTCACTTTACCACCATTGATATTTTTTAGAGTAATGAGCTTACTTTTATCACCTGTCATATGCCTCGAACATCTACTATCAATTAACCATGGCTGATCTTTACCTCTCACATGCAGAGCTGTCTGCACCATCATAGAATTTTTAGGTTGTTTCTTCTGCCATGAACATGTCTGAACCTTCTTCCTAATGAATGGAGGTTTGACACTCTGATCCTTCTTCTTGACGAATGGAGCTTTGAAACTCTGATCCTTCTAAACTGACGCAAACACATTTCTGCAATACCGAGCTATGTGTCCAAAGTTGTTGCACTTGTAGCACACTATGGTCTCTTCATCAAAGCTTGATAGAGGAGGAAGAGAGTTGTGGCTTCTGCTTGACTCTACTTGACTTTCCTTCTCCTTATTTGAAAAATTGTTATCTCTTTTTCTACATTCTAATTTATTTTGACCATATCCATTACAATAAAAACAATATCCATAAAAATAAGACCAATCTGTATATCTCTGACCTGATTGCCTTTTGTAGCTTTGTTCCTTCCAGCCTTCTCTATTTGGAATGTCCTCTGTATTCTTCACTTCTTCCCTTTTTGTTTCCTCTTTTATAAGAGCTTCAACATAGCTCTTTTTCTTTTCAAATCCAATCCCTGTCTTATTTGAATATGCTTTTTGACTTTCCAATATCTTATTTAGCATGTTAGTGCTATCTTCAAATTTTGAGTCACTAACTACTTTATCACTAACTGCTTTCTTAATATCTTCTTTTAAAGAGGCAATTTCAATAACATACCTTTCACAATATTTTCTTGCTATTTTTGGCTATACTGTGAGATCTTCTTCATTCTTCTTGGCTTCTTCAAAGTGTGCTTGTAGATCTTCAATAATTTCCTTTGACTCTTATTCATTTTTCTCGATCTGGGAATTTAATCTTTGATTCTTGTTCTGAACAGCTTCTAACTCTTCTAAGGCACAAATGAGCTCTCCTTCCATATTCACTTCAGCTTCCTCCTCTTCTTCTTCTTGATCACCTTCATGTATGGCCATGAATAAAATCTCTTCTTCTTCTGAATCATTGACTCCACTATCTTCATCTGAACTAGGATCCTTAGAATACAAGCTCTTCTTCTTGAAACCTTTCTTAGATTTGCCTTTGAAATTCTTCTTGTATGTAGGCTTTTCTTATTCATCATCATTAACCTTATCTAGGCATCTAGCTGAAAAATGTCCAATCTTTCCACAATTGAAATATTTAAAAGGTAATTTTTCTTGATATTTACCTATTCCTCTTTTTGGCTTGTGAATGAAAAGTTCTCCATTGTCATCTTCATCATCACTAGAACTATCACTTGATTCTTGAATCTTAGCTTTCTCTTTCTTTGATGTCTTGAAAGCCGCTTCTCTCTTTAAGGGTTTATCTTTTTCTGTCTACATCTCATATGTCATGAGAATACCATGAAGCTCATCCATCTTTAGCTGCTTGGCTATCTTATGCTTTTCCTTGATCTACCTTCAAGCTGTTAAACCCTTTCTTAAGGAACTTGCACTGATACCAATTTTTAATCACGAGATATACTGAGAGGATTGGTGAATCAGTATATCATATATCTTATAAAACTTTCCTTTAACTAAATTCCACTTAATCAAACATACAAGATATGCAATAAAACTCAAACAATAAACATCACACAAGATAGAGAGGGACACCAGATATAATGTGGAAACCCAATGTGGGAAAAACCACAAAGAACAATCTCAAGTATATTCATAAGAAATAACCCACATGTGAACCATACCCCTTTGCCGAGTACCACCCTAGTTACAATTAATGAGCACAAACTCACAAGAGCTTCAAACCCCTTTGCCAAGAACCAACCCAACAACTATTCGTGAGCACCAACCCACAGGAGCACCAACCCCTTTGTGTATACCACACACCTATCTCTCAATGTTGCTATCTCAACAAATGATAGATCAATACAACATCTCCTTCCTCTCTTTCAACTTTTCTCTTCTAAGCTAGATATAACAAATGCAAATCATATTCATCTCTCACAATTGCTCTTCTAAGCTAGATATTACAATATCAAATCAACCTCTCACTTCCATATTACAAATAGCTTCTCAAGTCTTTATTTATAGCTTTCCAAATGACCTTTGGCCTTCCCCCTTTGTGACCCTTCAATCCTCATGGAAAATGGCACCAATCTTGGATGAACCTTCATATTCAAGCCTTTGAAAAGTCATGTGGTGACCCTTCAAGACCAAAAACGTCCTTCCCACTTTTGTCCTTATCTTTGGTGACTTTTCATATTCCTCAAAGTGTCCCTTCATGAGAAATTGCACCCTTACTCTTTTGTCTTCACTTGGTGACTCTTTGTATTCCCCAAGATGAATCTTCATGGGAAAATGCATCCCATCCTTCTTTTGTCTTTACCCCGTGGCTCTTCGACTTCTCCATGGGCGCTTCTTTTCTCTCATATGCAACCAAAAATATATTCGTTAACATTAAATAGATATTAACTCATATTAGCCAAGATATATTTATTACAAACAACATTAAATGCTATGGGGCCTTTATCACCAATAATGCTAAACCTTTGACATCAATGAAAATATTTACAACAATCTCCCCCTTTGTCATTGATGGCAAAATCAATCCTTAAACTACCACATCCTATCACCTACACATACTGTCATTTGAAAACATACAGTAACTCCCCCTTACTATATCAACTTGTACCTATTTTTTGCACCTGTACGTGTGCTTGTTATTCTCCCCCTTTGACATCAATGCCAAAGGGCCTACCTGGAGCTAACACTTATCTCCCCCTAACTTGATGCTAAACATCAATGGTAAGAAGTAATAAAAATTACTCTCAACTCCTCTCACCGATATTTGAATGTATCCTTTGATCGTGCCTTTGAGAAGAAATCTGACAAAACATATACATTGTTCCCTGTCCTTTGAGCATCTGTAATCAACTCATTTGAATATTTTATTCTAATCTCACAACCTTTAGCATGAAACCTTTATGTGTATCCTTGATCACATATTTGACTAACACTTAATAGATTATGCTTAAGACCTTTTACATACAATACATTCTTAGTCTTAGTTCTACCATAATCCAAACTCAAAGTACCTTTTCTTGCCATCTTGGCTGTGATTTTATCTCTGCATCTCATTGTACCACCATTAATCTTCTTTAGAGTAATGAACTTACTTTTATCACCTATCATATGCATCAAACATCCACTATCAATTAACCATTATTGATCTTTACCTCTCACATGCAGAGCTGTTTGCACCATCATAGAATTTTTAGGTTGTTTCTTTTGCCATGAACATGTCTGAACCTTCTTCCTAATGAATGGAGCTTTGACACTTTGATCCTGCTTCTTGATGAATGGAGCTTTGAAACTCTGATCCTTCTTAACTAACTCAAACAAGCATCTGTAATACTGAGCTATGTGTCCAAAGTTGTTGCAATTGTAGCACACTATGGTCTCTTCATCAAAGCTTGATAAAGGAGAAAAAGAGTTGTGGCTTCTACTTGACTCTACTTGACTTTCCTTCTCCTTATTTCTAAAATTTTTATCTCTTTTTCTACATTCTAATATCTTGTGACCATATCCATTACAATAAAAACAATATCCATAAAAATAAGACCTGTCTGTATATCTTTGACCTGATTGCCTTTTGTAGCTTTGTTCCTTCCAGCCTTCTCTATTTGGAATGTCCTCTGTATTCTTCACTTCTCCCCTTTTTTTTTCCTCTTTTATAAGATCTTCAACATAGCTATTTTTCTTTTCAAAACCGATCCCTGTCTTATCTGAATATACTTTTTGGCTTTCCAATATCTTATTCAGCATGTTAGTGCTATCTTCAAATTTTGAATCACTGACTACTTTATCACTAACTGCTTTCTTAATATCTTGTTTTAAAGAGGTAATTTCAATAACATACCTTTCACAATCTTTTCTTTCTATTTCCAACTATGTTGTGAGATCTTCTTCATTCTTCTTGGCTTCTTCAAAGTGTGCTTGTAGATCTTCAATCATTTCCTTTGACTCTTGTTAATTTTTCTCGATCTAGCACTTTAATCTTCTATTCTTCTTCTGAACAACTTCTAACTCTTCTAAGGCACAAATGATCTCTCCTTCCATATTGACTTCATCTTCCTCCTCTTCTTCTTTTTGATCACCTTAATGTATGTCCATAAATAAAATATCTTCTTCTTCTAAATCACTGACTCCACTATCTTCGCTTGAACTAGGATCCTTAGAATACAGGCTCTTCTTCTCGAAACCCTTCTTATATTTGCCTTTGAAATTCTTCTTATATGTAGGCTTTTCTTATTCATCATCATTAACCCTATTTGGGCATCTAGCTGAAAAATGTCCAATCTTTCCACAATTAAAACATTTAAAAGGTAATTTTCCTTGATATTTACCTATTCCTCTTTTCAGCTTGTGAATGAAAAGTGCTCCATTGTCATCTTCATCATCACTAAAACTATCACTTGATTCTTGAATCTTAGATTTCTCTTTCTTTGATGTCTTGAAAGCCGATTCTCTCTTTGATGGTTTATCTTGTTCTATCCACATTTCATATGCCATGAGAATACCATGAAGCTCATCCATCTTTAGTTGCTTGGCCATCTTGTGCTTTTCCTTGATCTACCTTCAAGCTGTTAAACCCTTTCTAAAGGAAGTTACTCTGATACCAATTGATAATCATGGGATATAATGAGAGGGGGCGTGGATTAGTATATCATATATCTTATAGAACTTTCCTTTAACTAAATTCAACTTAATCAAACATTCAAGATATACAGTAAAACTCAAATAATAAACATCACACAAGATAGAGAGAGACACCAGATATAATGTGGAAACCCAATGTGGGAAAAACCACATAGAACAATCTCAAGTATATTCATGAGAAATAACCCACAGGAGCACCATACCCCTTTGCTGAGTACCACCCCAACTACAATTTGTGAGCACCAACCCACAAGAGATTCAAACCCCTTTGCCAAGCACCAACCTAGCAGATATTCATGACCACGAACCCACAGGAGCACCAACCCCTTTGTGTATACCACACACCTATCTCTCAATGTTGTTATTTCAACAAATGATAGATCAATACAACTTTTCCTTCCTCTCTCTCACCTTTGCTCTTCTAATCAAGATATAAAAAAAACAAATCATATTCATCTCTCACAATTTCTCTTCTAAGCTAGATATTACAATATCAAATCAACCTCTCACTTCCATATTACAAATAGCTTCTCAAGCCTTTATTTATAGCTTTCCAAATGAACTTTGGCATTCCCCCTTTGTGACCCTTCAATCCTCATGGAAAATGGCACCAATATTGGATGACCCTTCATATTCAAGCCTTTGAAAAGTCACGTGGTGACCCTTCATGACCAAAAACGTCCTTCCCACTTTCGTCCTTTTCTTTGGTGACTTTTCGTATTCCTCAAAGTGTCCCTTCATGAGAAATTGTGCCCTTACTCTTTTGTCTTCACTTGGTGACTCTTGGTATTCCCCAAGAAGACTCTTCATGGGAAAATGCATCCCATCCTTCTTTTGTCTTTACCCCATGGCTCTTCGAATTCTCCATGGGACCTTATTTTGTCTCATATGCAACCAAAAATATATTCGTTAATATTAAATAAATATTAACTCATATTTTCCAAGATGTATTTATTACAAACAACATTAAATGCAATGGGGCGTTTATCACCAATAATGCTAAACCTTTGACATCAATGACAATATTTCCAACAAAGTTATTTGAATCCTTTTCTATAGGTTTAATACAACACTTAGTGATTTTACCTTTTTCATTTATTATAATACCTCCCATAGAGGAAGGCCTTAAATTACCTTTTGATCATCCATCAAAGTTGAGTTTGACCCAACCTAATTGGGGACATCTCCATTTGGTTTGTTTCCTTATATAGTATTTCTGGTAATCCATGTCATTAAGATTATTAGTGATTCTCTAATTTTTATAAATTCTTACTTCCTCATCATTAGGAATAGAATTAGATTTTCTTATCTTAGCCACATTATTATTTTTCTAAAAAGTAAAACCAACAATGTGTATGATCTGATCAATACCTATCATAGAATTTATAAATATCTCATTATTCATTTCCTTCCAAATCCCCAAAAAAACATGTAGAAGAGTCTAAATCAGCAATTCGATGAGATCATGGTGTAGAAAAGGAGGAGACTTAAACTAAATAGGGAGAAAGGTGTCAAGCTCTTCAGGCATGACCAAGTCTATCTCTCGATTTTGAAAAATTTGTCCCAAGATTTCTCTAGTAAAAGAGAAGTGGAACAATAGATGGTTAATGCTTTCTTCATCTTGATATCAAAGATAACATCTGTTAGGGAGGTAAAATCCTATTTATTAAAAATTATCCAGGGTTAGAATTTTGTAATGGTTTGTTATCCAGATGTTGTTGATTTTGGGAATAAATATGTGGTTCCAAACCATTCTCCAATCCTTGTTTCTCTGAGGATAAATAGATAATAATGAGTAATTAGTAGCTACAGTGAAGGTTATAGAAATATTAGGTTTCCAAATTAGTTCATCTTTTCTATCTTTCTTGAAGAAATGAAAATCTCCCAAGTATCCCTAAAATTGACTAGCAATATTTATTAGACAATGGCCATTTAAAGAGATATTTAAGTACTTCCAATGTGGCTTCCCATTTTGAAATATGACATAGCCATCTAGCATATCCCCAAATATCCTTAGACAATCTCTTTTTAGGATAGTAAATGTAGGATGGCCTGAGAGAGGATGATTGTGCTTCTAAACATCTTCCTAGAAATTAATCAACCAACCATTACCAACTCTGCATATCATCCGCATAGAAAGAACTCTTCTAATTTTGAGCACCCCATTCCAAATGATAGACTCTACAAGAAAAGAACTATTATGAGTGAAGTTGTGAAACTCATTACCACCAAATTATTTAGCTCTTAATATATTACCCTATTTTTTATCATCTTTCATAATACATAATCCAACTTTTTCCATAAGAGCTTTGTTGAAATATATTATATTTCTTATGCCTAATCCACCCTTCTCTTTTCTTGTGCAAATAATGTCCCAATTAATAATGACAAACCTTTTCCTTTCCTCAAGTCCAGACCATTAAAATATTTTTTGTATTTGTTCAATTTTCTCAGCTATAAAGGTTGGGATCTTAAATAGAGAAAGGTAATAAACTAAGATATTCTAAAGTGAAACTTGTAGGAGATAATACTTTCTTGCTTGGCTTAATAACATGCCTTTCTTGCCTTGTAACTTCTTTTGGACTCTTTCCACCATTCTAGACAAATAGGCATTAGAATTGTTTTGGTGGATAATGGTAATCCTAAGTAAGTATTAGGAAGGGAAGCCTTGGAACATCTTAGAAGTTTGACAATTTTGTCTTCAAAAATATTAATAGTATTGACGAATTAAAGCTTGATTTTATCATAATTAATATGCTACCTAGAAAATTTTACATAGATATTCAACACTATTTTCTATTCTTTAGATTCTTTGGTAGAATAAGTACTAGATAATATATTATCATCAACAAAATATTAGTGAGAAGGAGGGATGGAAGAGCCAGGTTTGATACCCTTAAGTATTTTATAATTCACCAATCTAGTTATATTTTTTCCCAGAACCTCTAACACATTGATAAATATGTAAGGAGATAAAGGGTCACCTTGCCTCAAATCCCTACCACTATTAAATAATCCTCTATAGGAACCAGTAACCATTACATAATATCTTAGATAATAACACACTCTATTATCAACTAAAGGAAATATATTTTAAAACAAAACTTTTGAAAGACCACAAACAAAGAAGACCAAGAAACTCTGCCATAAGCCTTAGAGATATCCAAATTTAAGACCATCCCTTCCTTTTTTATATGATTCATAGAATTCAATACCTCATGAGTAGTAATAACTACATCCAAAATTTGTCTACCTAGGGTAAAACCTTTTTGATTCTAAGAAATAATTTGTTACATCAGATGTTTGATTCTATAAACTAAA
Source organism: Torreya grandis (assembly GCA_037957365.1). Taxonomy (NCBI): domain Eukaryota; kingdom Viridiplantae; phylum Streptophyta; class Pinopsida; order Cupressales; family Taxaceae; genus Torreya; species Torreya grandis. Next base: position 1,489,396 of record JARHVA010004528.1, on the reverse strand, counting down.
AGTATAGAAAAGATTTTATACATAGTGTTGCACAAACTTATTGGTCTATAATCACTAAAAGAAACATCATCCCCTTTCTTTGGGACAAGCATAATGAAAGTATAATTGAATTGATTTAAAATCTTCCCTAACTTAAATAAGTCCCTAATAGTTGTTATGACATCCTTACCAATAATATCCTAGAAATATTGAAAGAAAGTTGGAGGAAATCCATTGGGGCCAGGGGATTTGAAGGTTTTAAAGGAGAAAATAGCTATTTTGACTTCTTCATCTATAATCAATTTTTCCAAGGATAGAATATTATAATTATAGATAACTTGATGGATGATATCTAATAGGTCTTAAGGACCTTCTTCACTATCCGCATTGTTTTGTAATAACTACTTAAAAATGTTTGATGCAGCTAATCCAATATGGTCATCTTCAGTCATAGTAATGCCATTTTCCTCTTATATTTTATTTATAATATTTTGGAACCTATGTTTTAAATTAGACTAGTGAAAAAACACAGTATTTTTGTCCCCTTCTGTTAACCATTGGATCCTTGACTTTTGCTTCAATAATGTCTATATTTTCTTAATTTTCATTATCTATTACATTTCTTAGAAATAAATAGAATTAATAACTTTTATCTATATGGGGGGTTATACGCTACTTGTCATAAGGCTATGTTAATTAAAAAATTAATTACCCAACCTATAGAGTTATGGGTATATTCTTTGAAATATATTATAATTAAAGAAAGCAATTATGGATGCCTTAAGTTAATATAAATCAATCAGTGTTTTATCCTTTTGTGATTAATGGTTATGTGAATAAGGTAGATTTGATTAACTTCCATTAAAATAATTTTTATTGGATGGAAATGACTATAAAATGATGAGTTAAACTACTTGATGTATGCTCAATCTTCTTATGTTATCATAGTTGTTAGTATTGTCTTAGTATCGAGATTCATTTGATAAGTGATGGATGGAAATACTTACCATCATTTTGATGAAGCAAGCACGATACTACCAAGTCTACAAATAATGTTTTATGATGTTCATATTTCATTTCATACCTTGCTCATGTTGTTAGCTTATCATTTTCCTAGTAGATATCATATCTTGAATGCATTCCTTGTTTAAGGAAATCACAAGAACTAGTTTCAAATATGTTTATTGTGAATTATGTCAATCATGCCTATGGATGTAAATTATATAGAATAAAGTGGCTTAGATTTTTTTATCATTGTTATTTATGCTATTATATCTATATAAAACATCTTGATATAAGTTGTATATTGTTATAGTAAGGATCATCTATCCATTTAGTAGCAATACAATTTGGATTCTTAAGTACATATTATTGATAATTCATGATGTTATGTTAGTTAGTGGCTTAGATCTCTCTGCCATATTGTATTATTATATAAATCATTGCATATATTTATATATACATGGATTCCCTATACCTTTAGTATCAAAGCATTTTTCCGTTGCTAATTACACACACATTAATAATTTTGTGAATAGGTTCTCTTTTGAATAAAATGAATATAGGTTATCCACTACCCCTAAATTGGTAATTATAGATGTGAGTACAATGTATTCTAAAAACTCTTAAATTGATTAGAGGATTCTCATGTTTAAATTATTTGATAATCAGATTCAGATCATATGAGTAAAGAACACTTTTAAATTCCAAGGCTCTAAGGAGTAAATCCAATTTAGTTATATTTGTTTTAATAATGGATAACTTGTGAAAATTAAAATGAACAAAGAAAATGGTGCAATTATCCTTGAGAGAAATATGATGATACTTACCCTTAGCTAGTATCACGAATTTAGTTTCCCATAACGCTCCATCTTTCACTCATTTACTATGTTTATACTCTTTTATGGATAGTAATGAATTTTATTATGTGCTTATGGATTATTATATAAATTTGCAAGTGTTTTAATGAACTTGGTGGTTTCTACTTATATGATTATCATCTTTAAAAATATAACTTATAGTCATAATAACATCAGATCTTGTTCTCATCCCTTAGACTTGTTGTAATCAAAGGGTAACATGGGGGGTGTAAATTTATCTTTTATGGTTTAGTTAAGAAGTAACCATTTAAAAATCTTTGAGTGGAATCAAAACCTATTAAGGGGATTGAGATAAATATTAAGGGTTAAGTACCTTTAATTTCTCCTATGTGGAATAAGTAGTGCACAGTATGATGCTCAAGACTTATCCATATACTTGTACACAAATATGTATTGAACCCCATAGTTCCTTCTTTAGGCAAACTGATTCCCCATAACATCTTCTGTAAGTAATTACCCCTCTCTAATTATCTTAGATCAACTCCTTTTGTTATGGTTGAACATACATGAGTATAGTAAAGGAGCATCATTTACTTTAACAAGCAAGGTATTAGGTCTATCATATAATCCCAAAATGTAGTTTGATAATGTAATTTAAAAAAAAAATTGGGGTTGCTTCATCTAATATCAGAGTAGTGTTCTTATCTAGGAAACATTAGGAACAAATATTTTTATGTCTAAAATCTACTGAGTTATTATTTTTTAACTTCTTAAGATGGTTAGGACAAGGTCAAATGGTGGTAACATTCACAATAAATGGTACAAAGTTAATCTATTTAGAGGCAAAGGTAGAGGCCAATGTAGGGGTCATAGTGCCCATAACCCCATTCAAAATCAAGAGGAACTACCCATAAATAATGTTGATAGTAATAATGAGGTTACAAACATTGATGTAGTTGATGGAAACCAAATCAAAATTCATGAGGAAATCCTCAATAGAATCTTCCTAGCCTTGAATACTGTGCAAGGCAAGATTGATAGCTAGGAATGTAGGTTGAATGACCTTGAAGATGTATCTCATGAGGAAGTACACATATTAGAGATAGGTTAGGTAAAAGAATAAGATATGTAAGAGATGCCTTGGACTGTGGTTAATTGAATAATTAAAAAATTGAAGAAAATTCACCTACCCACATTTCTTGGTGAAGAATCTAGTGATAATTGATGCTTGGCTTGTTCATCTACAAAAATACTTTAACCTCCATAACATGTCATCAAATGTGAAAGTAAGGGTGGTAAATTATCAACTAGTTGGACTTGTAGCCTTGTAGTGGAATCACCTCTATGATATAAAAGGATACTAACTAATGGATATAACCTAGACATTATTTGAAATGGAGTTTTAGAAAATGTATCTAAATTCCAACTATAAAGAGCAAAAAATAACTAATTTTTAGCTACTAAAATAGGAAAACATGACTATTTTTGAATATAAGAATAAATTCTTAAATATGTTACATCATGTGAAATACATGCATGATGAGGAAACAAAGATCACTAAATTTATGATTGGGGTCAAAGAGATATTGATCCATTACATCAATATGATAAATTTGAGGACTTCGGCAGTTGCCATTAAATCAACTTATCAAGCTGAAGAGAAAGAGAAGTCTCGTCAAAAGGTGAGATAAGATTTTAAATTAAATAAGCTATAATCTAAGACCAAAAATATCTCTCCAGTGTTTATGAACTTCAAAAATTAGACTATAATCATAGATTTTCTAAAAATAACAAGAATTTTAACACTTTTTCTAACTAGAATAGAAAATTTAAGTCATAAGGTTCATCTAAATCAGGATTTTTAAAAAGGAACAACCCCAAAATATTTAGAAAGGAACAAACATTTGTGAAACTATGTTTCTGGTAGCTCCATTTAGGGATGTTATATGCTATGAATGTGGTGATAACTACTATAAAAAGAAGTAGTAAATAACTAATTTTCAACTACTAAAATAGGAAAACATGTTTGTTATTGAATATGAAAGCAAGTTTCTAAATCTATTACATCATGTGAATTACATGCATGATGAGGAAACGAAGATCACCAAATTTAAACTTGGGCTTAAAGAAATATTGATACATGATATCAATACGATAAACTCAAGGACTTTTGTAGTTTCTATTGAATTATATTTTCGAGTTGAAGAGAAAGAGAAGTCTCATGACAAGGCAAGGAAAAAATATAAATCAAATAGGCAACAATCTAAGTCCAAAAGTATTTCTTCCATGAATAATAAATTTAGAAATTTAGACTAGAATCATAGATTTGCTATAAATATCAATAATTTTATCAATATTTCTAATAATACTAGAAATTTGAAGTCCCAAGTTTTTCTAAATCAGGTTCTTTTAAGAATGAACAACCTCAAAAAAATTAGTGTGGACCATCCATGGGTACAAATACTATTCTAATAGCTCCATCAAGTCTTGTTATATGCTAGGAATGTGGTAATAACCACTATAAAAAGGAGTATCCCAAGATGAACTTGATCCAATCATCCAATCATAGGGTGTAAGCTTCTGTATAAAATCACAATGTTGATTTATAGGCTACCTCGATATAAAATAGAGGTACTATTAATGGGTTCCCTTTATCTATTATAATTAACTTGGGTGAAACTACTAATTTTATATCCCCTTATGCTACTAGTCTATGTAAAATTGATCTTGTAATGATAAGAGAAGGTTGGGTAGTTGAGTTTGGTACTCAAAAAAGGGTACCTATTATTGAATGCTTGGAATAATCTAAAATTAATCTTGGCATCTTCAAAACCAAGGTAAATATTTTCCTACACCTTTGGGGTCATATGATCTCATTCTTGAAATGAATTGGCTAAAAGAGCACCAAGCCATTCTTGATTGCATTTGTAAAATAATGCGGTGTATTGATGACCTTGGGAAACTTCTAGAAATGAAAGGCATTTAAGGGCCTGAATGTAAAAATACACTTTCAACCTTGTAGCTGCAAAAGGCTATTAGAAAGGGCTACAAGTTTCACAAAGTGTAATTTCAAGATTTACACAAGGACAAGCATCTAGTTCATTCATATTTTCCTATCTTGGATGAGTTTATAGATTTTTTTCATAAACATTTATCTTGATTTCCACTTAAGCATGAATTTTGATTTACAATTGATATTATGTTGGGATATGCCCCTGCATCTAAGGATCCATATCACTTGAACATGGCTAACCTATAGGAATTAAAGTTGAAAATATAAGAACTTTTGGACAATGGATGCATCTGACCAAGTATATCTCCTTGGGGTGCCCTAGTTATATTTTTTAAAAATAAAGTAAGAAATTTAGGGTTATGTATTGATTATAGCTTACTTAATAACATAAAAATAAAAAATTGATATCCATTGTAAAGGATAGATGATTTATTTCACCAAATAAAGGGTAAAACCATCTTCTCAAAGATTGATTTAAGATTAGACTACCATCAACTAAGGATCAAAGAAGAATACACTCATAAAATAACCTTCTTAACTTGGTATGCGCATTATAATTTCATGATATTATCATTTGGGCTAAGCAATACTCTAGAAACATTTACAAACCTTATGAACAATGTGTCGTAACACTTTGTGGATATATTTGGGTTGTTGTTCCTAGAATATATTCTTATTTACTCTAAAAATGAAGCTAAACATCATCAACACCTTCATTTAGTATTACAAATACTGAGACCACATAATTTTTATGGAAAACTATCCAAATATGATTTTTATGAATATGAAATTCACTACTTGGGCCATATCATTTAAAAATATGGCATTGTTGTAGACCGAACAAAGATAAAAGACATTTAGGATTGGCCTACTCTAACTAACATGCATGAAGTGAGCCTCTTCATGAGCTTGGATGGTTATAACTAATGGTTTGTGAAAATATTTTATAGATTAACCCATCCTATCACTTCTTTTTAGTACAAAGGAAAGAAATTTGTGTGGACACATCAATGTGAAGAGGCTTTTAGAAAGCTGAAAGTGTTGTTAACAACATAACCTAAATTTATTATTCGTAATTTGAGGTGTGGTTGATGCTACTAAGGAAGGTTATGGAGCCATTTTGACTTAAGATGGTAAGGTTGGGGCTTATGAGTCACTTATGGTCAAGGAGAATGAGAATAACTACCCCATGTATGATATGGAACTTACTACCATTCTCCATGCTCTAAAATAATTGAATTTTTTTATATTGGGATAAACTTTCAAGGTGAAATCTAATCACTATATTTTGGAATACTTGTTTTCATAAGATGATTTAAATGCATGCCAATGAATATGGCTGGAATTTTTAAGTAACTTTGACATGGGAATATCTTATATAAAGGTTAATGAAAATTATGTTGTTGATCTGCTTATCTGATGCATGTAACTTATTTACTTATTTATATTTTAAGGAAATTTCATAAGTGTTGTGTTAAAATAATAGCTTATTGATGAATTATACCATGAATTAAGAGCATGTTTGGTTGATGAACATTTATTAAATAAAGTTGTTGACTTTTATATTTAAGAAGATGACCTTTTAAATCATAAAAATAAAAATTGCATACTTGAGTCAGGTGATTTATGAAATAATGTGTTAAAATAAGTTCATACATCACCTCGTTATTCTCATCCTAGTGTCACAAAGATGACACATAAGATGAAAGGACTTTATTTTTGACCTGGTAAGAAGCTCAATGTCACTAATTTTGTGGAAAGATGCTTGGAATGATGGCTTGTTAAGGCTAAGAATTGCCACCCTAGAGGGTTTTTATACCCTCACAATATTCTAAGAAGAAAGTGGGATGTAATCACACTTGAATTTATTATGGGTCTACATAAATCATGCAATAAACATGATACCATACTTATTGTGACTGATAAGGCTACCAAAGTTGGCCATTTAATTATTGGAAATGTAATAGATGAAACTATTGTGTTTGTTGAATGCTTTGTAAAAGAAGTGATTAGACTACATGGTGTAACTAAAGTAATATCTCAGACTAAGATAAGCTATTTACATTAAGGTTTTGGCAAACTTTGACTGCAACATTTAAAATGCAATTAAATTTTAGTTCTTCCTACTAACCAAAAATAAATGGTCAAACACAAAGACTCAATCAAGTGGTTGAGGACATGTTGTGATGTATGTCATGGAATAGTAGATGAAATGGGAAGATTATCTCCATTTGGTTGAATTTTTTTATAATAACTCCTATCATTCTATAATAAAAATAACACCTTTTGAAGCTTTTTATGGGAAAAAATTTAGAACCCCACTTAGTTGGATAATTTGGAAAATAATGCTATTATTGAACCTAATATGTTACTTGAATATGATAAAAATATATGAAATTGATACATTAAAATATGAAAGTTGCATCTGACCAAAAAAAGAGTTATGCTGACCAGAAGAGGACTCCCCATGTGAATTCAACATGGGTGATAAAGTTTCTATGTGTGTTAGATGGTATAATAGTTCAATATAATATTGAAAAAATTCTAAGATATCTCAACATTTTATCAATACCTTTGAAACTATGAATAATATAAGTCCTATTTTCTATTAGCTATCTCTTCCTCCTTCTCTATCTAGGATTAATTATGTATTTCATGTTGAGTTATTAAAACATTACATATCTTATCCCTCTCATGTTTTGGATTGGAAACACATACATGTCATGGAAGAAGAAAGGATGTAATTATAACTAGTGAGAATCCAAGACCATTGTTAAGCTATGAAATAGGGACATACAAAAAAATTTGGTTTAATGGGACCGATTGAGAAAAAGAAGTACTACTTCAGAAGATGCACATCTTTTCAGGTAGCATTATGCCTAGCTATTTGAATAGTCATCGTGATGGCTGCTTTTTAAGGAGGAAAGGATGTTATGAACCCACCATTTGATAATTTAAATTAATTTTTAAATATTATTAACACATGTACAACTAAATTATACATTACTTTTATCTATTTGGTACAATGCTGATGGACATTGATATTATGACATTTGAAATACAGGTTGATGGACATGTTATGTTTTAATTTTATCCATTAGATGATATATGAACTAAATTATGGATTACATTAATGTTTTATTATAGTTATCTATCATATTATTTATTCATCATTCAAGTGCTACTGATATTATATTCGGTGGTTTTAGGTACCTGATATAAGATAGGTTGGCTGAGGATTTTGACACCTTGGGAGATGAAGAGATTTTTGAGCAATAAGATGAGTTATAATATATATATATATATATATATATATATATATATATATATATATATATATATATATACTTTACTTTACTTTACTTTATATCTCATTCCATTGGGTATTTGCATTATTTTTCATGCTATGTAGTCATGTCTTGTTATTACATGCCTTAGTCACATTGTTTATTAGTTTATTGAGTGTTAGACGTGTTGTCAGTTAGTTCTATTATACTTATTAAACCTCCCCGCTTCTGACCCTCTTCCTCTCTCATCATGAACTCATAACAAACCCAAAACATTTCTTGATCTAGCCATTTAGAATGGTGATTTAGAAATGTGGGTAGAGTCATCTAAATCCCACCCCACAACCACCATATGGACTCTTATATTGTTTTTTTGAATTATATATTTTAATATTATTTTGGATCATCAAATTAATGAGCTTTGGTGTATTTTAATACCTTGGGGAATAAGGTCCATGGTTGGAGAGGGTATTCTTTCTCATCTATATTGAATTCAATATTGAATGAGGTATAGGGGAGAGGGATAGAGGAGGAAAAAGTAGATGGTAATGGGTGAGAAGATGTGGTTTGGAAGAAGGGAGAGGGGAGAATGGATAAAATACATGGAGGCTTTTTATTTTGGCCATGTAAGAGCTATGCAGAACTAAAAAATGGGTGCAGTTTCTCTTTCTTTGGCTTTAGCATAGACCCTGTGATAAAAGCAACTGGTGTTACCCTTCCATTAGATCTTATTTTTAGCTACAAATCATAAGTCTTGTTTTTTTTCCTCATGTATTTTAGGCCTAGATTTTCTTGTAGTGTTAATTATAAAAATAAGGATGGGATAAGGTTTTATTATGGTACCATGGAGTTACAGGCCCAACTTGAAGTCATGAGACTTCAAGTTGAGACTCTAACACATGCCGCTTATGGGAATTAAATCAAGGGTTTATGAAAAATACATATTGGGGGTTTGATTATTTTCTTAATTTTGACAAATATGCCTTTACCCTATTGTGCATATTTTGAATATTATAACCTGATGCTTTTTTATGATTTGTCAAATTTGTGTATATGAATTAGGTCAGCGTGCCCTACTATTCTTACTTGAGATGTTTTATTATTGAGCATAAATGTTTTTTTATCATACCCAATTTTTTATTGTGTTTTAATGATTGAAACTAGTTTTATATGATGAGTTGTATATGTCATATGTATATTTTTGGTTGGAATATTTTTCCTATGTGTTTATGAACCAACTTTGTATGCGTAAGGTTAATGGGATGAATCCCCCATGGATTTTTTAAACCTATGGTAGAGTCTTAAATTTTTACTTAATCTTTTATTTAATGATTATTTGATTTTACTAAGTCATATAACCTTGATATTAATATCTTTGGGAACATTATGCAATTGTAGGAAGTCATGATGGTCATAAAAACTCATCATATCAACCTCTTCTTGAATTTTAAACTGATATATAGTCTTAATTTTATTTCTTGGAATCATTATTTGTCATTTCAAAAATGATGGGTATGGCTCGAAGTCAAGGTTTTATATGTGTTGAGTTGATATATGTTGACTGGTTATGAACTGGTAGGTTAATTGTTGACTATTGCATTCTTGTTGGTTTTAATTTTACATTATCTTATATTGTTAATTGTTTCCATACTAATTATTTGTTTGATCTCTATTTTGAATGGAATGTTTATCCCTTGTCTTGACATAAATAGCTAAGTTACAACTATGGACTTATCTGCATGTAATTTGGATTAGTAGTTAGGATGTCCAAAGGCTAAGATTACACTTGGAAGATTCTCAATCATAAAAATAATGATCTCTATGGAGTTGGATTTAGTTCATAAATCCATCTCTATGACTCTTTAAGCTACATATAATGGATTATCCCCACTTCTAACTCATAATGATGTCATTCACTTAGTTTATTTATGTCTTATCTTTACATGATGTACATGTTGGTCAATTTCATGGTTCATATTTTTGTTGTTGTGTTGAGTCATCCAATGTCTTGGGAACCTTGACTTGTTCTACATCACATCTATTTTATGGATGGGGTGGTAAGGGCCACTGATGGTTGGGCTCATAGGGCTAGTTGGGAGGGCTTGTTTGTCATGATTATATGCATGTCACACTCCTAGTTGATCTTGTGGTCAGGCATAATAAATTTTGTAACATTTTGATATATATTAATCATATTTTTATTTATCATTAATTTTATTAATGTTTCCATGTTCTATGTATAGTGAGCATAGTTGTAAATTAGTTATATTTATTGATATTGATATAGTATTACATTGTAGTCATTACATGCTAGTAGTTGCTTCTTAAATAATGGTTTATGATGTATGTGGATCAAAGGGTTATATAATGCTTGACATATGGTATGAATCTGAAATCCCTTTTTCATCTTATAAATTGAATCACTTGTTATGATCTCTCAGTTTCAACCTAGGTTATTTAGATGGTAATTATTATTATATTTTACATCTAATTTATTACATTATTAACTTTATTGTGTTAGTAATCTATAGTTGATTCTATTTATGATTGGAGTAGTACATAGTCTCAAAATGTAGTTTTAGGTGTGGTGTTTATAGCCTCTTGGCATGATCATTATATTGATGACAGGGTTAAGACTTATGTATGCATATGCATTACTTGTCATATGGTGATTTGACTTGAATAATTATGCTTGTCCAAATTATTAAGGTGCAAGAAGTTTATCTTGAAAATGATATTGATTGAAGGATTTATTAGACTTATTATCTTTTTCATACTCTTATTTCATGATCTTTTCATGATGATTATATATTGAGGTAGCTTATGCTTATATGGAAAATCATCCTTTCTAGTTTTGATTTCAACATGGGTATGAAATAGTTGAAAATAATGTATAACTAACTTATTGTTGCTCTAAAATGAGAGAAACATTTGTTAAGGAAGCATAATTAATGGAATTGTCATTGAAATCCTTAGACCTTGTTCAACTTCTCATAACTTGTACAACTACATATGAAGTATGTACCTTTATGGGTAAATAGTAAATTGTTGATAGATTACATTTTCTTAATTTTCATGATCTATTAGCTTGATGGAAATACATAGTATCCATAATTTGTATCTATATTGAGGGATGTTCATTACTTATCATAAGGTTATATTAAATTATAAAATGAGTTATGCAACTTGTAGAGTTATGGGTAGATTCTTGGAAGTATATTAGAATGAAAAAAACAATTATGGCAGCCTTAAGTTAATATAAATCAATTAGTATATTATCCTTTTGTGATTAGTGGTTATGTGAATAAGGTATATTTGATTAAATAGGATTCACCTAATTTATATTGGATGTAAATGAGTATAAATCATTGTGTAAAAATACTTGATGTATGTGCAATATTCTTATGCTATCATAGTTATTAGTATTGGCTTAGTACTAAGATTCATTTGATAACTGATGCCTAGAAATTCTTACCATCATTTTGAAGAAATATGTATAATAATACCAAGTATACAAAAATAAATTTATGATGTTTATATTTCATTTCATACCTTTTTTATGTTGGTATCATGTCATTTTATCGATAGGATGTCATTTTTTTAATATAAATCTTAACTTGAATACATTCCTTGTTTAAGGAAATGGAAAGAACTAGTTTCAAATATGTTTATTGTGAATTATGCCAATCATGCTTAAGGATGGAAATTAAATATAGTAATAAGGTGGATTAGAATTTGGTATTGTTATTATTTATGTTAGTATAGCTATGTAAAACATATTGATATAAGCTATAGAT
>JARHVA010004528.1:1405000-1472500 GCA_037957365.1 Torreya grandis | reverse complement strand
TCCGACATCAATGTTGTTTTCATATATAATCATGAATTGTTTTCCTCAAAATTATGTGTATGTAAGTAGTGTTCCCCACTATTCTATGAAAATCAAAAAAGGTATTTTAATCAAATAAATTTTTAGGAGTCTTATTCACATCAACCTCTTTTATGGGAGGAAGAGATATGAGATTGCATTATTGATAATAATTCCCAAACTTGTATTCACCATACAAGAACAATTCTAATTCTATTGGACTTCAATAATAAAACATGGTCCAAGATCCACTAACTATAACCTTGAGATCATTTGATCACAGTACTTATTTTTTTCTCTATTAAGTCTTATTCAATATTATTTAGTCTTTAGGTTTTCAATTCTCCTTTAAGTATGTTCACTAAATATTATCATCATGATTATATTATCTATATGTATTGGTCTTAAAATACCAATAAGATTCATCTACTAGTTTGAATCTATTATGAGGCCTCTAATTTCTTTTTTAGAGTTTGACCTCTATTCATAAAACACATGGTTTTATTCTATGCACTTAGAGTAATTTCAACTAGGATCTCCTTGAATTATTTACTAGATTCAATTCACATATCTCCTTTGATGATTTTTAAAGCCTATGAACTTTTAAAACTTGATAAAACTTTGAAAAGGAGATTAATAAATTTATCCTATTTATCCAATCTTATATCTGAGTTTATATAACTTTTTATGCATAAAATCAATGAAGTGTGTAAGATGATGATAGTTTTCAAAACCTAAGAGAAACTCAATTTTATGAAATCATTATGTTTTAAATACACAATTAGTGATAATACATCAAATAATAAATCTATATGTATCTTATCCTTACAATGATATTTTTATTCTCCGTGCTATGTAAAACATGTGCATTCCTCTTTGTATTGAATCCGGTTGCATATAGATTTCTATAAAGTTCTCACACAATCATGAAAAAAAAAACCTCTATGCACATATTAACCTCTTAAACGTATAATAGACTCATATATAATATTTTATTTTACCTAAATTATAGGACACTTCATAATATTAATGAAAAAATCTTTCAAATGGTTCTTATAGCAGGATCAATAAAATGAATTCAACACCAACATTCCCAACTATAAGATCTATTATGCAATATGTAAAACTTAAGTATCTATTGAAAACATAAATCTTCTATTTTGAATTACATTATATAATTAAAAAATTTAAATTATCCAAAAAGATAGGTTTTTTATTTGCTTATGATAAACCTATAACTTGTACATTAATAATTCCTAAAAACTCTCATTAAATTCCACATCAATTGTTGAAATGAATACAAGACATAATAATGGCCTTACTAAAATAGTTTACCTAACTCATAATGAACCTTGGATTAAATTAAGGTTGATGCATAATAATCTTACCCAAAATTACTTCTTTTCTTCTGTATACTACACACATAAACCAATACAAGATTTTATAGTGCTACAATTATTTTTAAAATGATCAAAACCTAGTTTTAATTATCCATAACAAATGCCATTTCTCATTTCAATATTAATGAAATTCACATAATTGATTAACACTGAATGAAACTATTCTCAATGCTTAGATAATGGTATTTAATTATGGATTGGTATTTACTCTATTAAAATGGAACTATCTACTAAGAGGGGGTGAATCAGTAGACTGATTTAAAAAAATCCTTTTACACTTTTAACGTAAACTAGAAAGAATATGTAGAGATCACACACTCCCCAATAAAATTAATACCAGATGTATGTGGAAAACCCAATATGGGAAAAAACATGGTGAGAATAATTGTTACGATCTAATGTCCCAATCGAGCCTCATAATAAAAACCTCACTAGTTAAAATGTTTAAAGGAACCAACCCTAAGGAGACACCAATACCCTATTTCAAGAGTATTGACTCTAAGTAAGCATCTAATCCTTAACTAAGCACCAACTCAGCTCTTTTGATGGCACCCACCAATTAAATCTATATTAAAAATTATGGAGCTATAACTCTTGATTACAAAGTGATTCAGATGAATCCAATTCTTTGTTATAGGCCTACTCTACAACATTGACTGTGTATCCTACATGATGTATATATGCATTATATCTATCTATCATTTCTTATTTTCATTCAAACTTAGTTGTTAACACATAACACATGTATCTTAGACTCAATTCATCTATCTTTAACAAAAAGTATTCTTCTTCTTGAATTCACACACCACCATTATTCTCTAACTTATATTATTATTATCATGGATTTCATGCAACTTAGAGTAATTAAAATAATTCATATCATTCTGTACATCATATACTATAAGTTGTTTTGAGTGTTCCACCACCTGACCATTGAGATAAATAGATCTTTAAAAACTAGTCATAGATCTTGAAGTTTTGTACCATGATCTTATGATCAATGTTAAATCATTTCAAATTTAAAATTTAAACATTAGATTATATGTTTCACCTTTAATACACACCATTGGTATATTATTAGGTCTCATGAAATTAACTCTTTAATGCTGACCTTTAATCCTTGACACATGCTTCCATGATTAAGACATTTAACACCCTTGTGTGAATTCTAAGGACATTATTTTTAGTACCTAATTTTGTGCCACTTGGTAGTCCTACATGTAACCATTAACTATTTGACTTTGAACTACATCATTGATATATTTCTATGAAATGTATTAACAACTATTAGATCTTTTGAATGCTCACCATAGATTTGTTACTCAAGCTCCATGATTGTGATAAATGTCATCAACACATTCATTCTCAGTTTATTTGACTTATTAAATTCACTACTCATCATAGATATTCTACTCAAGCTCCATGATTTTGACACATGTCATCAACGCATTCATCTTTAGGTTGTTTGACTTAATGATTTTACTTCTTGCTATATATCTTCATCATCTGATCAAATGCTCATCATTGGATCTTCATCTCTTAGTTTAGATGCTTATTATTGGATCTTCAATATCTAAGCACCATTATTGATCAAAATTAGACAAATATTAAGCCACAAACTTAGGAGTCACTAAAGTCTTCAAACATTCTTCCAAGAGGGTAATCACTAGGTCAAAGTGGCTAGTTGTACAATGATGAAGAAGGCTTAAGTTATGACTTAAGAAAATAGTTACCACCTATTTATAGTCAATATAAAAATATAAATGCCTATGAATTCCATGACTAAAACCCTAAGGTTTTTATTGATAAACCCTAGTAATGGCTAAGAGCAAAGATAATTCATTTCCAAGATCATTTCTTATCATCTCAAATTGTAGACCATATATCTTGAGATGTACATGAAGAGCCCATTACAGATCTTCTATTTATTTCCTACACTAACCTCCAAAAATTGTCTCTATAAAAGAATGACAACATTTTATGATAATATTTCAACTTTTTAGGACCTTGCACTATGTAACTACAAGACATGATTTTCTCTCCATCTCTCCATCTCTCCATCAGTCCTACCTATGACTGATCCTTTGACATTAATGACATCTATAATGATAAAAATATCCATTTTGACATCAATCAATCATATTTCCAACAATATCCCTCTTTGTCATTGATGAAAAAATAAATTCTTTTTTCTTGTAATTCATGTTCTACTCCTTCTTTGACATTGATGGTACTTACATTGCTTGCATTGGCTTGTGATGAATGGGAGCTAAAGATACCCACACCAAAATTTCTCCCCCTTAGGAAATGGAACATTTACCAAAACACAAATTGAACACATAAAGAATTATCATATCTCCCACTTTGATAAACATAGAACATTTGGAAAAAAATTACACAGAGTAATTGCACTTTTTATCCCCCTTTAACATCATTAATAAAGGGTCTCTTCCTCAATAATAATTCCTTACCATCATGTATTCATTAAAATTCTATTTAATATGGTCATGATACTTAAATATTTTTAAGCATATGAAACAATTTTGTCCCCCTAACATCATGATCCATCTTAAATCATATGTTATTTGAGTTTGACTTCCCCTTTTCTCTCTTCTTCTAGGAATCAACAAAGATTTTATGGTCCTCCAATGGACACATGCCCTATTAGTAAGATATGGTTATGTGATGTTGGAGAAACCACTTCTAATTTCTATCTCAAATAATCAAATTGTTCTTTTCAGAGAGATTTGGTGAATATGCCTATAACTTGATCCTAGGTTGGTACATATTTCATTGTGACCTCTTGGTCTACAACCTTTTCTCTTAAAAATCGATAATTGATTGATATGTTCTTAGTTATGGAATACATCACTGGATTCTTTGATATGTTAGTAGAAATTGAATTGTCACAAAGAATAGAGATAGGTAATTTGTATTCTACCTTTATGTCTTTAAGTGTTTGCTTCATCCACAATACTTGAGTAACTGACTCTTTGTTTTTTCTAAGCCATGAAACATGTTTGTTTCCAAGGAAAAATGCACCACCAATAGTGATTATTCTATCATCCACACTTCCTTCCTAGTCAACATCTGTATATGTTGTCAAAGTGAAACCTTCACTTTTAGGATACAATAGGCTATAGTCAATTGTACTCTTGATATATCTATAGATTCTTTTCACTGCATTAACATGTGACTCTTTAGGAGCAACTTAAAATTTGGAAACCATGTACACTTCTTGCATGATATTAAATATTGATGTAGTTAGGTATAATAAACTACCTATCATTGATCTATAAATAGTCTAATTTTCATCGAGGGACTCATCCTTTTTGCTCAACTTACATGTAGTCATCATGTGAGTACCTACTAGTTTATTATCTTCCATTCCAAACTTCTTGAGCATTTCCTTAGCATACTGGGTTTGAGATATAAATATCCCTTCATCATTTTATGTTATCTATAGACCAAGGAAGAAATAAAGTTCTCCAAGAATGAACATATCAAAATCATTTTGCATTTGAGTAGTAAACTCTTTGCACATTCTTTTTTTTCTCCCACCAAAACTGATATCATATACATATACAATAACAATTAACATATGCTCACCTTCTTATTTAAAGTACACATTGATGTTTGCACATCATTTATTGAAAGCTTGTTATTGTAGGTAGTGGTCTAATATTGAATACCATGTTCTAGGTACTTCTTTTACACCATACAAAACTTTATTTAGTCTGAAGACATAATCTTCTTCTTCTGACAACTAAAAGCCTTCAGGTTATTCTATATGGACTTCTTATTCTAGGTTCCTCTTCAAGAAAGCAGACTTAACATCCATTTGATAGACTTTGAATTTCATATAAATAATTAATGCTATAAACATTCTTATTTATTCCAATCTAGAAACTAGAGCATATGTTTCCTCAAAATTTATACCTTCAACTTGTGCATATCCTTTGCACACCAATCTACCCTTATTCCTTATAACTTCTCCATCGTCATTGAGCTTATTTATGAACAACCACTTTGTGCCTATTAAATTATTATTTGAAGGTCTCAGAACTAAGTTTTATTCTTTTTTATTTGGCTTAGTTATTCTTACATGGATTTCAGCCAATTCTCATCCTTGTTGGCTTCAACATAGTTCTTAGGCCCAATGTCAGATATTAGAGCAAAACTTACTTGTTCCTTGTTCTTTGAAACTCTTCTCCTTGTTTGAATTCCATCTTTATTGCCAATGATTTACTATATATGATGATCCTTTTAAAAAAATATTCCATGTGCCTTTTCATTTACTTCCTCGAGCTCTTCATCAACTACTCCCTCTTTATACATTGATTCTTATTTATAGAGGTCTCTATCAAGTTTAACATGCTTCAAGCCTTAATAGACCTTGACATTGATACTCTGTAAAATTATTTATATCATTTTTTTATATCATGTGTATGCTTTTATTTGGGTGGAATAACCAATAAATATTCCTTCATCACATCTTGAGTCAAAGCTTCCCAGGTTATTTTATTGTCTCCTGATGTTGTATTTATTGCAAAATACCCTGAAATACTTAATAGATTTAGGTATTTCATACCATATTTCATAGTAGGTTTTCCCACTTTTTATCCTTATTTTAAATATATTCAAGTTATATATTTTTCTTTGTACTACTTCTCTCTAATATCCATCATACAAACATGGCCTATTTTAGCATTGTTTTGGCCATCTCCTTGATATTTTTGTTCTTTCTTTCAACAACTCCATTTTTTTGTGTAGTCCTAGTTGTAGATTAATGCATTTTTATTTGATGCTTCTCATAGTATTCTACAAAATCATTTGAGGTGAATTTTCCACCTATATCAGATCTTAAGAATTTAATTTTCCATCTAATCTCATTCTGAACCATGGACCTAGTGATTTTGAATCTTTCAAATGCCTAAGACTTATCCTTAAAAAATGTTACCCATGTCATTATTAAGAAATCATCTATTAGATATATGAAGTATCTTTCTCCTTTCAATCCTCTTCTCTTAGTGGTACCAAAAATATCAATATGAACTAACTCTAATGGATTTGTAGTGGCATACTACTTTGTTTGAAATATGACCCTTATTTGTTTACCTTACTAATATTCCTTACAAGTGGTGTCTGCACATTTGGTTTTATTAGAAACGTGTCTAACATGATTATTTGAGCTCACTTTTATTAGGTTATCGATGTTGACATGGCCCATTCTTTTATGCCAGAAATAACTCTTATCAACCTATCCTATTATACATCTATTACCATTCACTTCGCTAACATTATAAATATTGATTTTAGCTCTTTACCATTTTATAAGTAATATCTAAAATTCATTATCTTAGATCCTTCTACATTAAATATGACTTTATATCCATAGTCACACATTTCGCTGACACATAGCAGATTATGTTTCAATCCTTCAACATAAAGCACATCATGTGTAGGAAATTTTCCATCTATGTTCAAGGTTCTTTTACTATGTATTTTTACTATAGTATTGACTTCCAAACTAACATATCCTTCCTTACATCTAATTAGTTTGATGAACTTTATCTTGTCACCAATCATGTGTTTTGATCAACCACTATCTATTACCCACAAATTTTGCTCATTGACATGAACTGCAGTTTGAGCAATCATAGATTATGCAAATTTCTAATCTTTCACTTTCCACACAATCTTAGATTTATTATCTATCTTATCTTTCCATTTTTCAAATACTTATGAAAATTTATTCACACTAGGGGCATGTATTTCATTTTATTTTGTATTTTTGGTCTTACAAATTTTATTCTACATTATTTAGCTATGTGATGAAAATTATTGTGGCTATAACATATTACATTTGTATCTATCAAAGGAACAAATGAATTTATACTCATAATGTTTATTTACCTTTTAGGTATATCTCTACATTCCATATCCCTATGACCAAACTAATTACAGGTATAATAATAACCATATTAAAATGAGGATTACTTGGTCATAGCATTTCTTTCTGTAGGATGAGGAGGTCTTCTTAACTTTTGAGTATTCAAGTCTCTCACCCTTATGTAACAATCTGCATCAGCTCCTTTTGTGTTCTGTATCTTCCTTGAGGTTTTAGAGATTGACTTATTATTCTTGTTCTTTTATTCAGGATTCTTTTCTCCTTAAACTTTATTCACATAAGTAGTGTTTATGTTTATCTTTGTATCATCAAAGGAATTCTTGCAAGATATTTCTTTATTTGTTCCTGAATCTTCTTCTTATTTTAAGTTATCATATAAGTTTACATATGTATTAGTTATGGGACTTTTACCTTTTTCAAAACCAAGACCAGAGTTTTATTTTGATGGCTTTTGAGAGTTGATCAACTCATCAAGAATTTATGAAACTCCTATAAACTTAAAACCTTAGTCTACCTATTCTTTAGATTTTTCAAGTTCTTTCCTCAAACCCACTATTTTTACTTCTAACTTCTAACTTCATGCATTCATTACATTTAGATTGTAGTTCAAATTTGACTACATATTTTATTATGTTAGGATCTTCAACTTGTGTCTTTAGGCTAACTACCATATGACCAAATTTTCAATATTTTTGGATAGTGTTTCAATTTGTTTTTGCCAGCTTCTTCTTTGAGTTCTCTTTTCTTAGCCTTTCAATTTCATCTCGAGGACAAATGAGTTCACACTCTAGATCCATTTCCCCATATTCTTCTTCATCAGATTCTTTAACTTCTTTTTCTTTATCCACATAACTTGATCCTAATGTCAAGAATAGGAATTGATTTCCCTCATCCATAAAGGAAAAATTATGGTCATCATGTGAGCTATCCCAATCATCTAATGAATCATTGTCTTCTTTTGTGTACATGACCTTATTATATATGAAGAAGTTATTATTATTAGAGTAGTGGGGTTTCATATTTTTAATATCCTCTTCTTACTCAGAATTATTATTTTTATTATAAAGACATTTATCAATAAAATGTCTTATATTACCATAGTTAAAGAATTTGAAAGGTCAATTACCTTTGTATTTTCTAGACTGTATTCTTAAATTTTTGGCAAAATTGGCTTCTTCTTCATTGGTTTCCTAAAATATAGCTGTAGATTCTTCTACTTTCACATTTTGGGTTACTTTGAATGAAACTTCTCTATTGGAAGTATCTACTTTTCCCTATCTCATCTCATAGGATGTGAAGGTTCCATGCAACTCATAAATAGTGAGTTTATCTAGATATCTTGCTTCTTATATTATAGAGATTTTAGAGTCATACCTATATAATAGAGATCTTATGACCCTTTTGAAAGTGACTAAATATTTCACCTCTTTTTGAAGGTCTCTGATTGCATTGCCTGTTTCATCTACTCTAAGGAGATAGTCTACAATTTATCTTATTCATTCATTTTAAGACATTCAAACTTGCCTTTGTATGTTTATATCTTGGTCTGCTTTACTTTATCATAACCTTCATATATGATCTCCAAATTTATCTAGATATCATGTACAGTTACATAATGTATTACTTTAACAAATTTTGAGTTAGACAATCCAAAAAGAATAACATTCTTTGTCTTAACATTACTCTCATATGCTTTCTTTTTATCTTAATCAGTAAGAGGTTTAACATGAATTGCATATCCATTTACAATAGAAATCCATACATAAAATCCTAATGGAGATAAATATGATTCCATTCTAATGGTTTAAAATGCATAGTTTGATCCATCAAAGAGAGGTACTTTGTTTAAGGAAGACCCTTCTTGACCAACCATTTTTATTCACTATCTAACATCTACCTGAGCTGATTAAGCTTCTTCTAAGGACATAGGGCTATGATACCAATTTTTGGAACACAAGTATCTACATAGAGTGGGGGGGGGGTGGTAAAATCATTAGATTGATTTAAAATAGTCCTTTAACACTTTTAATACAAACTAGAAAGAATATGTAGAGATCACTCACTCCCAAATAGACTTAACACTAGATGTACGTGAAACAACTATTATGAAAAAAACCTCAATGAGAATAGATACTAGGATATACTATCCTAATCCAACCTCACAATAAAAACCTCACTAGTTATAATGTTTAAGGGAACCAAACCTAAGGAGACATCAATCCCCTGATTCAAGAACACCAACTCGAAGGAATCACCTACTCCCTAATTGAGCACAAACTTAACTCTTTTGATGACACCCACCAATCATATCTACAATAAAAAATATGGATCTAAAATTATTGATTATAAAGTAACTCAAATGAATCCAATTCTCTATTATAGACTTGTTCTGCAACTACTCATATTCTACACTTCTCTCTTAATCTCTACCTCTATATTTTCACATTGAGTGTGTATCCTACATGATGTATATATTCATTATATATAGGTATCACTTCTTATATACATTCACACTTGGTTTTTAACACATCACACACATCTCTAAGACTTAGTTCATCTATATTTATCAAAAAGTATTTTTATTCTTAAATTCACACACCACCACCATTATTATCAAACTAATAATATTCTTAGCATGTATTTAATGTAACTTGGAATGATTAAAATAAATTATATTTTTATTTGTGTCATATACTATAGCTTATTTGACTATTTTGACACCTGACCATTGAGATTAATAGATCTTTAAATATTGGCTATAGGTCTTAAAAATTTGCACCATGTGACAATGATCAACATCCAATCATCTCAACTTTAAAATTTAACTATTAGATTACATCTTTCACCTTTAATATGAACTATTGATCTACTTTTAGGTCTCCTAACTTTATATCTTTAATGTTGACCATTGATCCTTGACACATGCTTCCATGATTAAGACACTTGGCACCCTCATGTGCCTTCTAAGCATATTATTGTTACTCCCAACTCTTGTACCACTTGGAAATCTTAGATTCAATAATTGAATATTTTACTTTGAATCATGTTTTTTTAATCTCTCTCTATGTATTTTAATGTGAACCATTAGATATTTTTAATGCTCACAATAGATCTACTACTTAAACTTCATGATTATGAAACGTGGCATCAACACATTCATTCTTAATTTTTTTGACTTATTGACTTCATTTCTAACCATATATCTTATAATCAATCTCCATGATTATTAAACATGTCATTAATGCACTCATTCTTAGGTTCTTTGACTTATTGACTTCATTATTCATCCTAGATCTTCATCATTTGATTAAATAGTCATCATTGGATATACATCTGTTAGTTTGGTCATTAGCCATTAGATATTCAATCTATAATTATCATCATTGATCAAAATTGGACAAATATTAAGTTATAGAATTAGGAATTACTAAACTCTTTAAACATTCTTCCAAGCCAGTAATCACTAGGTCAAAGGGGCTAGTTGTAAAATGAAGAAGAAGGCTTATGTTATGACTTAAGTGACTAGTTACTACCTATTTCTAGTCATCAAAAAAATAGAAAGGCCTATGAGTACAATGATTAAAACCTTTAAGGTTTTATTTACAAACCCTAGTAATGGATGAGAGCAAAGACAATTCATTTTTGAGCTCATTTCTTATCATCTAAATCTATGGACCATACATCTGAGATGTACATGAGAAACCCATAATATATATTCTATTTATTTCCTCCACAAACTTCCAAAAATAGACTTTGTAAAAGCGTGACAACTTTTTATGACAATATTACAACTTTTTAGGACCTTGCACTGTGCAATTTCAAGACATGCTTTTCTCTCCATCTCTCCATGAATCATGTTTATGACTGATCCTCTGACATCAATGACATTTATAATGCTAAAAATCTCCCATTTGACATCAATGGAAATCATATTCCCAAGATACTTCTCTTTCCCTAATAATTATTAATTTAAACATAATAATCTAAAAAATACATGAAAACTTCTCTAAGTTCAAACCCTATTTCTCAAATTATACTTAATACTTTTGGAATATTTGATGGAAGAATTCCATACTCATTTCTAAAATCCTCAACTTCGTGATTACCAATAAAAATTCATTTAAGAATCATCAAACATAATTAATAACATGAAAGGGCATAATCTTACTCATTGAATAATCCATTGAAACACCATAATATTTTTATATTTATCTTCATGTATACATAATTATAGTCATATAGACTGTCATGAAAACACCTATAGGCCTAACAACCTTATTCTCTCCTACTATATCTTCTCTAAACTCTATCCCTATGAGTTACTTCTCTTATCCTTGTTATCATTTCCTGATTTAACTCCTTCCTTATAGGATCTAACTCTATAACTTTATCTAAACTTGGTTTTGTTTAATAAGAAGACCAAAACTCTCTCAACCAATTTAACTCCATACCTCTTTCCAACATAGGACATGTTTCTATTCTTATCTAAGGATTATTTTACATAGATGATAATATATTTATAACATGTCAATAATCCTTTGAGAACCATTATGGATGGTCAATGTCCTTTATAAATTTTCATAAACCTTACAAACCTTCATAAGAATTTAAATTTTCAAATCACTCAATTTTGAGGGAAAACTCAAGCTATGCTAGCTTAACCTATTCTAGAGTAAATGAATCATACAATGGATTCTTATTAACTAGTCAAAACCACAAGTAAATTTTTTTTTAGCTTTAGATAAGTCACATTATGATGAATCTACATGAGACTCCCTTGATGGGAAATATTTTAGCTCGACCTATTCAAATGACATTCCTAATCTTTCTTTTTGTTCTTCAAAGCTTTTGGTACCTTATTTTCATATTCATTCGTAATGTTACTTTGCCCTAATACTCTTACTTTACTTCAAGTCTCATGCATATAATTGCCTCAGCCCCTTATTAATTTGCTTCATTGAAGTCCATTAATAAGGAATCCACCTTCTTGACTACATACTTTTCCATACCTGCACATTGAAATCTTAAATTGTAATCAATTTTAAAAACTCCAAACATCATTGTCCTTCTATTTATTGTCATATTATTTTTGAATTATTATTTAATTTATGCATAATCATATTCTTGAATTAATATCTTAAATATATTTAAATAAACATCATTGATTGTTTCCACAATTTCTATGAGGCCCAAGTGTTTTGATCCTTGCATGATTTTATACCAAATAATTTCTTCTTCTATAGTACACTCTACCATATCATATTTTATAAATTTTCCTTCTTCTTCATAAGGTAATGAAACATGTACCATGCTATCTTATTGATCCTCATTCTCATTAAGTGTCAATTTAGACACCTTTTTCTCATACATATTAAATTCTACAAGCATTTTATGGGGTTTTTTTAGCTTCATTCTTTCTTTCCATGAGTCTATCCAATAGTTTGATTGTCTCCATGTATAAATTTTTTTTAATATTCTTAAAAATATTCATTTTAATCATAAAAATTAATGTTAAAGACAAACATTTGAGACCAAGGAGACTCTTTAAGTTCTTATTCTTCTTAATCAAGCATTTCTCCTTCCTGTGGGTAGCACATTTCTACTTGTTCATGTTCTATGTTTACTTGATATTCCATACAAACATGTGGTTCATGATTATCTTTTTAAACAAATATCTTATCTTATTTAGTATTTTTAGTGTTGGAATTATGATTTTCATTGATGTCAAAAGGGACATTATGATCATCTTGAATATGTGGTCCACAGGCTCAAAGGAAAAGGAATGAACCCAAAATTGAAATAAATTTCCTCTCAGACTAGATAGATTTTCTCAATAAAACCCTAAGGGTTTATGTCATGATGTTAACAAGAACTTTATATTTTGGTGGTGACTCACTATAGCCTAGACCTAGTAGCTTAAATTATAACTTAAACCTTTGTCATCATTATAAAACTGCCCCTTCGACCTAACAATTACCAACTCCAAGAAATTATCGAGGAAATTAATATTTTTGAAGTCTAAGACTTAATATATGTCTAATATTATTCAACAACTATCACTTGATCATACATATATGATTGAATTAAGTGAAGAAAATTCAAAGATTCAAGGTCCCTCTGAATGAATGTGCTAATGCCAAGTGTCATAAGCACATCAGTCTATCAAATAGAGGATTAATGAAAGTGATCCTATCAAAGATAAATATAGAGCTATTAGAAGATCAATGGATTTTGCTTAATCAGACATTAGATATCCAATAGAGAATGATGAAGTCAAATTATCAAAAGGAGCTCTGAGTGAGTAGACAAGTGTCACTTTCATGGATCTTGTCAAATAGAGACCCAATGAGTATAAGCTTGTCAGATTTAATGATCGAGCTTGATTTAATATCTAATGGTACATGGTGATCATGCAAAGGAGATCTAATTGAGTAAATAGAATCAAATTATATAAAGTGATTGATGTTTATTGACATAGTGGTGAGTTAAAAACCAAACATGTTTCCAAAGATCAATGAAGTAAAATTAATCCATAGATGTAGGGAGTAGCAAGATGAGGTTAAATGGTCAAATAATAATGACCAAGTCAAGGTAAAGTTCATTTTAGTTCAAAGATCGAATAATACATGAAATGTTGGATGAAAAATATCTAATAGAGTGAGTGGAATCAGATGGAACAAAGTGATTGATGTTTATCAACATAATGGCAAGTTAAACACTAAGTAGGTTCAAGAAGATCGATGGAGTGAAAGTGATCCAAAGATATAGGAACCAACAAGATGGGATAAAGAGCTAAATGTTTAAGGTCTTGATAGAGATAAATAATGTGCATCTTTACAGATCTAATGGCATGTGAAAGATTGGATTAGGAAGATCGATGGGTGGGTTTTAAAGATGACAAAGCTAAAGTTTAGAAGCTTACAAAGATCTAAAAAATAACATAAGATTGTCAAATGGTGATCGAATGGATGAATTTTAAAGTTGATTCATTTGAGTGTGGACCATTAGATCATGGAACTAAAGGCAAGATCAATGATCGACATTTAAAGTCATCTCCAGATAAATGGTTAGTTATAGGAACATACATGAACTTGTGTATAAGATCTATATCTTGACACAAATAACTAGATTTATTGATCAAACTAATAAAATCTACATTAAAGATCCTACGCATCAGAACTTGAGTCTAACAGATGTTATAGATAGTAAAGAGCCCTATAATTATGGTGTGATGTATAGAATTAGGATGTAGGAAACTTATAGTCCAAGTCATAATGAACTAGAGTCCATAATTGGTATGATGTTTTTCATTCTATGTGTGAACACATAGAGGATATGGAACCCTTGATTATTTGTTTATAAATATGATATCTAGGACAAAGAAAAATGTGGCTAGAACCATTATTTTTTCTATTAAGCCAAATTGAATATAGATAAAGGTAGAGAGTAAAATCAAATGAAGCATGTTAAATAGAAAATCATAAATACATATAACTAAAGGGGGTAGAGAAGATCATAGTGGTTGATGAAGGTAATAAAGTGTGTCAAATAAAGACATATCTAGACACAAGACCAAAGGCATAGAGAGGAGCAGAGAGGAACAAAGGCACAAAGAGAATGTGCAAAAAATGATCAATTATAGATTAGACTTATAACAAAGAATAGATATCTAGATACATGTGTGAATTTAATTTATAAATTAGAGTTTTAGCTCAATAAAAAATCCTTATAGGTTTGTGCCATTAGATATATTGAATGGGTGCTCAGATTAGGGAGTGGGTGCTTCCTTAGAGTTGGTACTCTTAAATCAGGGGATTGGTATCTCCTTAAGACTGGTGTCCTTAAAAATTGTAACTAGTGAGGTTTGGCAGTGAGGCTTTGAACTATGAGGCTATATTAGAATAGTAGCTTATCATATATTCTTAATGTGGTTTTTTCATTTGGGTTTTCCACATATAAATATTGTGTCATGTGTATATGTGTTTATATGATCTCTGCATATTTGATTTGATCCACATAGATATTTAATGTGTTCTAAAATATATTAAAAGACTAATTTTAATTCATATATTGATTCATCCCCCTCTTAATATCTAGTTGTATTCCAATAATTAGTATCAAATCCTAGGGTTCCTTGAAAGAAGATTAATCAGCTCAGGTAGATCTTTGAATAATGAACATAATGGCTAGTCAAGAAAGATCTTCATCAAATAAAGCACCTCTCTTTGATGGATCAAACTATGCATTCTTGATCATAAGAATGGAAGCATATCTATCATCATTAGGTTTTGAAATATAAATGTCTATAGTAAATGGATATATAGCCCCTGCTACAAATCCTACTAATCAGGATACTAATGAGGCATATGAGAGCAATGTTAATGAAAATAATGCAATGCTTTTTAGATTTTAAAACTCAAACTTTGTCAAAATGATGTAGTGTCAAAATTCTCAAGATATCTAGAAAAAACTGAAGATCATCTATGAAGGAGATGATAAGGTAAAAAAATTCAAGCTACAAACTTACAAGGGCACGTTTAAGAGTTTTAAGATGAATGACGAGGAAAAGATTGTAGACTACCTCCTCAAGGTAGATGAAATAGTCTGTACAATTAGAGACCTTGGAGAAGAAATGAAAGAGTTAATCATTGTCAAAAAGGTTTTAAGATCTTTTCCATTAAGATATGATTCTAAAATCTCTATAATAGAAGAAGAAAGAGATCTAGATAAACTCATTATTGCTGAGTTATATGGGACCTTCATAACCTATGAGATGAGAATGGGAGAGATAGACACCCTGAAGAGAGAAGTTGTATTCAAAGTAGCGAAGAAATCAAATGAAGAAATATCAACATCTGAATCTAAGGTGACTAATGAAGAAGAATCTAACTTTGTTAGAATACGAAAGAGAGGATATAGAAAGTAAAAAGGTAAGCTACCCTTCAAATACTTTAACTATGGTCAACTAGAACATTTTTCTAATAAATGCCCTCACAATGAAAAAGATAACTCTAAGAAAGTATAAAGTGGAAAAAAGTTAAAACCCTACTATCCAAAGAAGAATAACTTCCTCAAAAACAAAAAATGTCTCCACACAAAAGAAGACAATGACTTAATGGAAGATAGTGATAGTTCAAATGATGATCATGACTATGCTTTTATGTCTAAGGGAAATGAATCCTTGTTCATGATAGTAGGATCAAATTCTATAAGTCTAGATCAATATGAAGTTGAAGAAATGGATGAAGAAGAAGGAGAATTGGATATAGAATGTGATCTCATATGTTCTATAGATGAGATTGACAACCTGAGAAAATAAAACTCAAAACAAAAGAAGCTTAGATAAAAGGAAATTGAAAAAATGTCTAAAAGTATTGTGAAATCTGATCAGATGGTAATTATCCTAAAGACACAAGTTGAAGAGGCTAAAAGAATAGAAGATGTAGTCAAAATGAAACTACAATGTAAATCTGATGAATGTATGAATCTTGAGGTAGAAATAGTGGCTGTGATAAAAGAACTTGAAAAATCCAAAGGACAAATAAATAAAATTTTGAAGTTGATAGGAGAATCATGTATTTTTGATGAATTGATCAACTCTCAAAGTATATCAAAAGAGAGATCAGGTCTTGGTTATGAGAATTGGAATATTTCCTCAACTAGTACATCTACTAACTTATATGAAAAATTCAAAGTAGAAGGAGAATTAGGAGCAAAGAAAGAGAAAGCTTGCAAGGATATAAAGAGAAACTCAAAGATAGTTAGTGTGAAGAAAGATAAACTTAAAATGAAGCCTCAAGAGAAAAAGAATATAAGAGAAATTTGTAAGGATATAAAGAGAAACTCAAACATAGTTAATGTGAAGAAAGATAAACCCAAAAAGAAGCTTCAATAGAAAAAGAAGACAAAGGTAGCTGATGCTGATGGATACACCAAGGTGAGAAACTTAAAGAAGCCACAACTTAGATGAATTCCTCATGCTACACCAAGAAATGCTATGACTAGGTATTCCTCATCTTTTTATGGTTATTGTTATAGTTGTAACATTTTGGTCATAAGAATAGTAATTATAGAGTTGTAACTACAAGGAGAATCAATTTTGTAAGAAAAAAATCATTTTCACCCTTGGTAGATACAAATGTAATGTTTTATAATTATAATAACTTTGGTCACATAGATAAGCATTACAGAAATAGCTTTGTAAGATCAAAAGTACACAATGTAAATAAAGACATGCCTGCCAGTGTGAATAAAGGTTCACAAGTTTTTGAAAAGAAGCTAAATAAGAAACCCAGGGATTTGTGGAAAATGAAAAATTAATCCATGATTTATTAGACTACACTCCATTCCAAGGATAAATTTTTTTGGGTGATAGACAATGGCTGCTCAAAGCATATGACTGGTGATAATATTAAGTTCACCAAATTGAGCAAATGTAAGGAAGGATCTATTAGCTTTGGAGACAACACAACAATAAAGATTAAAGGTAAAGGAACCTTGAACATAAATGGTAAAATTCCTACACATGATGTCCTTTATGTTGAAGGATTGAATCATAATCTACTAAGTTTCAGCCAAATGTGTGACAATGGATATAAGGTCACATTTGATGTAGAAGGTTGCAAGCTAAACGGATCTAGAAAAATAGTTGTAAAAGGCAAAAGTAATGAGAGAAATATCTACAATCTTATTGAAGTGAATGCTAATAGTTTATTGATGGGAAATATTGATGAGAGTTGGTTGTGGCATAGGATAATGGGTCATGTCAACTTTGATAATCTAGTCAAAGTGAGCTCAAATAAGTGTGTAAGATACATGACCAAGATAACCAAACCTATAGATACTACTTGCAAGGAATGTCAACTAGACAAGTAGACAAGGGTAAAAATTCAAACAAAGGAGTATGAAACTATAAAGCCTCTACAATTAGTTCCTTTTAATCTTTTTTGATCTGAGAAACATTTCAAGTGACAATTTGGGTGATGGTTCTACCCCAATTGGTGGCATAACTTCTGAGAGCCATAACTTTTGCACCATAGCTCTGTTTGACTCCCCGTTTGAATTTTTGAAAAGATAAGAATTAGGAGAATATGGTGAGATGACATGGATATTTTATAAATGCATTTGACCCCTAAAAACATAATGGAAGTTCCCCAAATTTCAATTTTAGTAGTGTAGTCTAAAAAAAGTAAGTTTCTAAAAATAGTAATTCCTCAAATTTTGTATTGTTGTAAATCATGGAATTCAAACCAATTAATATCTATTGATATTGGTGACCTTACACATCCTTATCCTACCTTAAAAATAAGTATAAATGAATATGTAACCCAAAATGGAAATCAGACATCTCTTTTCACATATAGGCATATGTTTGGGTCTACAAATTTGATGAATAAAACATCTCTTCTCAGAGATAACATTATTTTTATTATGTTATTCTTGTTTATTGAATTATATTTAAACTAAATCTTTTAATTTTTGGATCATTTTTGGTCCTACTAAGATAAGAGGATCTAAAGGAGAGAAGTACTTCATGTTATTTGTAGATGACTACTCAATAATGACATAGCTAACCTTTTTCAAGGAAAAATCTCAAGCCTTTGATAGATTCAAGATATTTAGAGCCATGGTTGAAAATGAGATTGAAATAAAAATCATACGCTTAAGATCTGATAATGGTGGAGAATTTACCTCAAATGAATTCATAGAGTATTGTGAGAAGCATGGGATCAAAAGGCACTACTCTACAACAAGGAATCCACAACAAAATGGAGTTGTTGAGAGAAAAAACAAAATAGTAAAGGAAATGGCTAGAACAATGCTAATGGAGGACAAGTTACATGATGGATATTGGAGATTAGTCCAAATAGTAGTATACATCTTGGACAGAGTTAAACTGATGGTAAATAGTGACAAAACTCCTTATGAGCTATGGTATGGAATCCCTGCATCCATTAAGTACTTCAGAGTGTTTGGAAGCAAATGATTCATTAGAATAAAGGAAGACAAATTGGGGATATTTGAATCAAAATGTGAAGAAGGAATATTTATTGGTTATTCCACTACAATTAAATCTTATGTGTGTTACAATAAGAGGCCACACAAGATGCTAGAGAGCATATATGTCAAGGTTGAATAAGGCATAAAACATTTTGAACCTGATGAGGAAACTAGTAATGAAGAGGTAGATCTTAAAGGAGAATTAGATAGTAAATATGCTAAGGAAAATAATGAAAAATGACCCCCAAGATTTGTCAAAAGGATCATCCTAAAGAGAAAAAAAGTGGTAATAAGAATGAAGGAGTTCAGACAAGGAGAAGAGATATAATGAACAAGGAAAAATAATGTTTTGATCTAATGTCTAAAATTGAGCCTAAGAGCTATGTTGAAGCTAGCAAGGATGAGAATTGGCTAAAATCCATGGAATAAAAATTGAGCCTAATAGAAAAGAATAAAACTTGGCAATTTGATCCAAGACCCTTAAATAAGAATGTATTAAGAATAAAATAGGTTTATTGAAACAAGCTCAATGA
Organism: Torreya grandis; assembly: GCA_037957365.1. Taxonomy (NCBI): domain Eukaryota; kingdom Viridiplantae; phylum Streptophyta; class Pinopsida; order Cupressales; family Taxaceae; genus Torreya; species Torreya grandis. The sequence goes on along the minus strand of JARHVA010004528.1, from coordinate 1,452,638 downwards.
GGATGCAGTTATTATAAAAAATAAAGTAAGATTGGTGTGCAAGGGATATGCATAAGTAGAAGGTATAGACTTTAAGGAAACATTTTCTCTAATTATTATATTGGAAGCTATAAGAATGTTTCTATTATTTTTTATTTACAAAAAGTTCAAAGTTATCAAATGGATTTAAAGTCTATTTCTTGAATGGGAACCTAGAAGAGGAAGTCCATATTGAACAACTAGAAGGCTTTTAGTTTTCAGATGAATAAGACTATGTGTAAGACTGAAGAAAACATTGTATGGCCTGAAAAAGGTACCTAGATCATGGTATTCAATATTAGATCAATACCTTGAACAACAAGGTTTCAAAAAAAGATGTATAGATAGTAATTTATACTTCAAATCTAAAGATAAGCATATGTTCATTATGGTTTTTCATGTAGATGATATCATCTTTGGTGGTAGCAATAACAAAATGTTCAAAGAATTTTCTACATAAATGCAAAGTGAATTTGAGATGTCTATGCTAAGATAACTTTCCTTCTTCCTTTTTCTACAAATAACACAACCTGGTGAAGGGATATTCATATCCAAAACCAAGCGTGCAAAGGACATTCTGAAGAAATTTAGAATGGAAGATAACAAACTAGTTAGTACTCCCATGATAACTATATACAAGTTGAGCAAATAGTATGAGTCCTTTGATGCAAATCAGACTATGTATAGATCAATGATAAGCAACTTGCTATACCTAATTACATTAAGACCAGATATCATGGAAGAAATGTGCATCATTGTTTGATTTCAAGTTGCTCCTGAAGAGTCACATGTCAATGTAGTGAAAATAATTTTCAGATATATTTAGATCATAATTAACTATGGCCTATGGTACCCTACAAGTGAAAATTTCACATTGACAACATATATAGATGTTGATTGGGTAGGAAGTTTGGATGAAAAAATAAGCACTAGTGGTGGTGAATTTTTCTTTGGAAATAGAATTATTTCATGGTTGAGAAAAAATCAAGAGTTAGTTACTCTTTCTATAATAAAAGCAACGTATGTAGAAATTGTGGCATGTTGCACTCAAGTCTTGTGGATGAAGCAAACAATCAAGGACATCAAGGTTCAATGTAAATCACCTATTTCTATTCTTTGTGATAATTAAATTGCAATAAATATATCAAATAATCTAGTGATGCATTCTATAACTAAGCATATATCAATCTAGTGTTTGCAGATCAAAAGGTCATAATGGAATATATGCCAATTAAGGACTAGATTGTTGAGATATTAACAAAAACTCTTCCTAAGGAACAATTTGAATATCTGAGACAAAATTTGGGAGTAGTGGCTCCTAAATCACATCACTAAATCATTAGTGATAGGGCATGAGTCTAAGAGGAGTCTCATGGAAGCATTATTAATCCCTTTAAGAAGAGTGAAGGTCAACTCAGGTGTGTATACTTCAAAAAATTACTAAGGATTTGAAAGTTATAGATTCCTAAATAAACTACATTATCTAATAAAAGGGGAGAATACTTTGGACAAAAAGTGAAAAGGATTCCCTTTGACATTGATGTCAAAGGGGGAGAAAAAGAGCAAATGTTATTTGTAACAGTTTGGAAAAAAGTGCAAATCCTCTCTATAAAAGTTTAGAAGAGTAGAGCAAGTGTACAAGGACATTTTAGACAAATGTGCCATTGCCTAATTAGGAACAAGTTTGGTATTAACAACTTCAATTCATACTTATCAAAATCCAATGCAATTAATGTCAGATAAGGAGATGAATAGTATAAGATCAAAGCATTTATTTTTCCATTAATGACAAATGGGGAATTTTTTGGAAATATGATTGTCATTGATGTCAAAAGGGATATTATGAGCATCTTGAGTATGTGGTCCGTAAGATCAAAGGATAATGGATGATATCATAACTGAATTATCTTTACTCTTGGACTAGATAGAGTTTCTTGTTAAAACCCTAAGGGTTTATTTCATGGCATCAATAGGTACTTTATATTCTGATTGTGACTGGTTATAACCTAAACCCAATAGCTTAAGCTATAACTTAAGCCTTTGTCATTATTTTTAAACTAGCCCCTCAACCCAGGAATTACTGGCTTCAATTAATGATCAAAAGACTTTATATTTTCCTAAGTCTAATCCATAATATATATCTGAGCTTGATCAACAACTATCACTTCATTGTACATATATGATCTAATGAATTGAAGCAAAGTCAAAGTGTCAAAGGTCCCTCTAAGTGAATTCCATAAATCCAAATGTCACAAGCACATGAGTCTATCAAAGAGAGGACTAATGAGAGTGATCATGTCAAAGATACATATTGAGCTAGTTGGAAGATCAATGGATCGTACTTAATCAGACATTGAAGATCAAACATAATGTGGTGAATTAAAATTATTAAAAGAATTTTATGTGAGCACATAAGTGACAAGTGTCACATTCATGAAGTTTGGTAGATAGAGACCTAATTAGTATAAGCTTGTTAGAGTTAATGTTCAAGCTTGATAGAATATGTGATGGTGCATGGGTGATCATGCAAAGGAGATCTAATAGAGCAAATGAACTCAAATTATATAAAGTGTTTGATATTTATTGACATAGTGATGAGTTAAAAACTAAGCATGTTTGGGAAGATCAATGGAGCAAAAGTGATTTGAAGATGAAATAAATAGTGAGATGAGGTCAAAGTGTCAAAATATAATGACCAAGTCAAAATAAAATTATTGTAAGTTCAAAGATCTAATGGCACATTAAATCTTGGATAAAGAGGAAAAGTGATCCAAAACTCAAAATCTTTGGTTGAAGGATAATTCAAGAAACAAGAAAAACAAAATAAAAATAATGTTATCTTTGAGAAGAGATGTTTTATTCATCAAATTTGCAGATCCAAACATATGTCTATCTCTAAGAAGAGATGTCTAATTTCCATTTTGGGTTACATATTCATTTATACATGTTTAAAAGTTTTGAGGAGGATGTGGAAGGTGACCAATCTCAATGGAGATTAAGTTCTTTGACTTCAATGATTTACAACAATATAGAATTCAAGGAATTACAATTTTTAGAAACTTATTATTTTTAGACTTCACTACTAAAATTGAAAGTTTCAATACTTCCATTTGTTTTTCAAGGGTTAAAATCCACTGAGTGGAGATCATTCCATCTCATGATGTTCCCTTAATTCTTAGATTTCCAATTATTCAAATGGGGAGTCAAATGGAACTATGGTGCAAAAGTTATGGCTCCCAGAAGTTCTACCACCAATTGGGGTAGAACCATCGCCTGAAGTTTCACTTGAAATGTTGTTCAGATCATTCCTCCCTCCTTGAGAATCAATTGTCCCCATTTCATCAACATTTGTCATCAAGCATGGTAGTTGTTTTTTGATTTGATTCCTGATGCATACTTAGAATGGACTATGCTTTGTGGAGCTGTACTTTGTGAAGCTGTGTAGGGCCCAATTGTTCACCATTTCTATCTAACCATTAATCTATGGATGAAAGGCCATGAGCTTCTTCATCTTGTTATATTAGATTCATTTTTTGTGTTTTTTATGCAGTCGACGCTACAAAATCAACCCTTTTGGATTCCTATAGCTTGACCACCATGAGAATAAATTTCTTGGCATTAATCAGGGAGATAGATGTAGAAGGTAGTACCTCTACTACCATATAACACCATGTTCCAAGAGTGAGAGTGATCCTTCAAGTTCTTGATTCATAAATACCATGTCAATAATATATGAATGGTTGACCAAAGAGTACATCACAAACATCTAGATTGACCACATCACATAAGACCTCAACTTATAAAGGTTTTATTACATATGAGAGAAGACATTGGTGGGTGACACAGAGGTTTATCCATGGACTCAACCATGTAATACTATATGGATTTAGGTGAGGCTTCATGGACAAATTTATTATTTTAATAACATTAGTAGAGATTAAATTATTTTGACTCCCACTATCAAGAATGAAATGCAAAGGCTTACCTCTCACCCATAACTTAGAATGAAATAACCTTTCCTTGTCATCTAGCCTGTACTCATGGGTCTATGATGAAGCAATGATGGCATCAATCTTGAAATCTACAATCTCTTATTCATCCTCTTCAACTTTAGGCTGTGTATGAGGCAGAGCAGTAGATGTTGAGCATTGTGATTCATAAAGTAGGGACTTGATGGCTTGACATTCTTATTTGGAGTGAGTTCCATATTTATGGTAATCACACCACTTCCCAGTGTTTCCTTCCTTTGTATTCAAATTTTGGCCTTGTGTTTGACCTTCTTTGTCAATTTTCTATTTTGAAGGTTGACTCTTCATATTCATTCTTCCATACTTTTGTTCAATATTCACTATGAACTTGTATGCCTCACCAAGGGTTTACAAATTAAAGAGTTACATTTCTCCCCATATGTACCATTTTAGTCTACCACAATATTTTAGAAACTTTTATTTCTCACATTCTTGGACACCTAATCTCATAGATAGAGAAAGAAAAATGTTAGTGTAATCTTGAATAGACTGTTCCTTACATTGGTGAAGTTGTTTCCACTCTATATACAAATCATCATATGCTCCAATGGGGTAGTATTATTCCTTTATATCTTCTATGAAATCATCCCAAGTAGGTTCTACCTCAAGGCCAATATCATCCATACTAAATCTCTTTTTATATACTTTCTACCAATTTTTGACAGACAATGATGCTTTCAAAAGTGTAAAAGTGATATTCTCTTTATCGATGAATTTATTTATAGAAAAATAAGATGAAAATTAATCCAACCAATTTTATACTACATCAACATTGATTTTTACTTCAAATGTAGGGATATCAAAATTCACCTAAACTTTGAAGGGTGTTGGGGCACTAAAAAGATGTGGGATTGTAGATGAGGAGCAAAAATTTCCCATCAAAATTTGTTGGAAAATTTAGGTGAATTATTGTAGCATCTATGCTTGATATTTTTAGAGGGATTCATTCACCATTTCCTTGAAAGTATCAGACGTATCGATGTTCTCCACCATTTGAAGTCATTTGGAGTGAATAGGTGGATAGTCTGTTGGTTCTATTTTCCACCCAAGCTTCATATAACCTGACCTCATCCTCGGGATCATACACTCTAAAGATAAATCGATCTGATACTATTGATCCAAAACTCAAAATATTTGGTTAAAAGATAATTTAAGAAACAAGAAAAACACAATAAAAATAATGTTATCTATGAGAAGAGATGTTTTATTCATCAAATTTGCAAACCCAAACATATGCCTATCTCTGAGAAGTGATGTCTAATTTCCATTTTGGGTTACATCTTAATTTATACATTTTTTGAAGGTATGAAGAGGATTTTTAAGGTCACCAATCTCGAGGGAGATTAAGTGGTTTGACTTCCATGATTTACAACAATATAGAATTTGAGGAATTACTATTTTTAGAAACATACTATTTTTATATTGTACTAATAAAATTGAAATTTAGGTCACTTCCATTTGTTTTTCTAGGGTCAAAATTCATTGAGTAAATATTTTTCCATCTCATGATGTTCCACTCATTCTTATCTTTCGAACGGTTCAAATGGGGAGTCAAACGAAGCTATGGTGCAAAAGTTATGGCTCTCGGAAGTTATGCCACCAATTGGGGTAGAACCATCACCAAAATTATCTCTTGAAATGTTGTTTGGATCAAAAGGAGATCCAATAGAGTGAGTGGACTCAGATGGAATAAAATGATCAATGTTTATCAACATAGTGGAAAGTTAAAAATTGAGAAGGTTTGAGAAGATTGATGGAGTGAAAGCAATCCAAAGATATAAGAAACAATGAGATGGGATAAATAGATCACCATTTATCATGTTGATAGAGATAAATAACATGTATCTTTGGAGATCCAAAGACATGCAAAAGCTCAGATCAAGAAGATAGACATACACATTTTAAATATGACAAGGATAAAGTTTAGGAGCATACAAAGATCTAACAAATAACATGAGCCTATCACAAGGTGATCAAATGAATACATTTTAAAGTTGAGTCATTTGTGTGTGGACCATGAAATCACGGTGCCAAAGTCAAGATCAATGACTGACATCTAATGTCATGTCTAAATAAATGGTTAGTTGCATGAATATGCTATAACTTGTGTATAAGCTCTATATCTCAACATGAACAATGAGATTGATAAATGAAACCAATAAAATCTACATTAAAGGGATTGTATATCAAAACTTGAGTCTAATAGATGATATAGATAGTAAAGAGACCTGTAATTAAGGCATGATGCATGGAATCAAGATGTGGGAAACTTATAGTCCAAGTCATAATGAACTAGAGTCTATAATTGGTATGATGTGTTGTGATTCGAGTGTGAACACATTGAGATATGGAACCCTAGATCATTTGTTTATAAATATGATATCTAGGACAAAGGAAAATGTGGCTGGAATCATTATTTTTTATATTGAGCCAAATTGAATATAGATAAAGGTAGAGAGTAAAATAAAACGAAGCATGTCAACTAGCAAATCATAAAGACATAGAAGTAGAGAGGGTAGAGAAGAGCATAGTGATTGGTGAAGGCAATGAAGTTTATCAAATAAAGACATATCCAGGAAAAATACTAGAGGTATAAAGAGGAACATAGAGGAAAAAGGGTACAAAGAGAATGTGTAGAGTATGATAAATTACAGATTTGACCTGTAACAAAGAACAAAGATATATATATATATATATATATATATATATATATATATGTATATATATATATATATATATATATATATATACATATATATATATATATATATACATATATATATATATATATATATATATATATATATATATATACATATATACATATATATATATATATATATATACACACACACATATATATATATATATATACATATATATATATATATATATACATATATATATATATATATACATATATATATATATATATATATATATATATATGTATATATATATATATATATATGTATATGTGTATATATATATATATATATATATATATATGTATATATATATATATATATATGTATATATATATATATATGTATATATATATATATATATGAATCTAATTTGTAAATTGTTGTTGTAGCTCTATAAAAATAATTGATAGGATGGTGCCATCAGATAAGATAAGTGGGTGCCTAGATTAGGGAATGGGTGCTTCCTTAGAGTTGGCCCTATTAAATCAGGGGATTGGTGTCTCGTTAGGATTGGTGTCCTTAAACATTATAATTGGTGAGATTTACTAGTGAGGCTTTGAAATGTGAGGCTAGATTAGAATAGTAGCTTCTAGTAGCTATTCTCATCGTAGTTTTTTCCTTTGGATTTTCTACATTTAAATCTTGTGTCATGTGTATTTATGTTTGTATGATCTATATATATTTAATTTTATCTACATAAATATTTAATATATTTTAAAAGGTATTAAATGATGAGTTTTAATTAATATATTAATTCACCCCCACCTCTCAGTATCTAGTTGCATTCCAACATTCAAAATTTAAGCACTCAAAGTGGGCATATCCTTCATCCATCTTCTTAGATGCATACACACTTGAAAATAAATCATTAGATCTAAAACATTGATGCTTGGTTGGCTCTATCTTATTTATTTTAGGTTGTTTTGTTATCATATTTAACTACCTTAGTAACTTAATAACTTCTTGTTACCTTTTCTTCTTTTCATTGATCTCTTTGAGAGGCTACTAAACTATTTTCTTGATTCTTACAATAAATATTTTTCTTGATTCCTCTAATGTTTTCTCCATGATGTAATGAAATATGCATTCATGCAACCAAATGATCTATTTTTCACTCCATTACCATAGAAAAACCATCTCAGATATTATGCACAAAGACAGATATTATGCACAAAAACATATATTATGCACAAGACAATCTCTTCACTAGTGATTCAAGAATAATATAATCTAGATATCTCTCTCTTAGGCACTAGTCAAAGAGAAGCACACGGAGTTCCTAATAAAATGGAAATGAAGTTTTATTACATGCAATAAATAATTTATTTCATAAAATAACAATAGGTGAAATAAAATATTTACATGAACTAATTTTAGTTGTAGAAATATTTATCATAATTAACCAATTGATAAACATTGTAATAAGCTTAACTCCATGAATTTATAAAAATAAGGACAAAATAAAACTTGTTTGAAAATAATACAATCTAATATCTAGTTTGAACACAGCCACTCAAACACCCTCCCTTAAGCAAAAAATAAGGAGTGAGAAAAAAGAAAGCAAAGAGACTAAAAGAGTCTTGACAACTAGGCTTGATCAGGTACTGATGTATAAAATCATAGTGAAATACAAAATTTACTTATGGTAACCAATCCATCTTACCAAAATACATGGATGTCGAGTTATTGTAACTATGAAGTCAAATAGTAATTGGTGCTCTATACTAGGCTCATTCTATAAAAAGCCACTAATAAAAAAATTAGGAAAAAGAGTTACCATAGATGAAATTTATCATTGCAAGGTACCTAAAAAATATTAGAACCACAATGAGAGTGAATAATATAACATATGTTATAAGGCATACCAAGAAACAAAAATCAAATTCTCAACACAAACCTATAATAAATAGACTTGATGGAATGAATCTCATTGGAAAAAAGATGCACTCAATCAACTGCCTCTAAAAAAATGTGGTGTGCCAAGGTACCACAAAGAGCACCATACCTGAATCAGTATGTGCACATACCCCCTACCATAATGATGAAGTGGGTGTAGATACTCAATATATATATATATATATATATATATATATATATATATATGAGTGGGCCAATCCTAGTACAAAACACTAAAATACTAACAATGAGCTACACCAAATTATATACTCTTGTGAGGGAGATCAAACTATACAACAAATCTAAAGGAGACTATCAACATCAGAGGTACATATACAAATCTCTCCATAATATTTTCTTAGTGGTGATGAGATAGGCAATAAATAATGAGTAAATTAATGAATATGGAGCATACAAACATGAATAAACAAATCCATGATTCTAAGTGTGACTAAAATTAAAGGTCCCATACAATAACAATATCACCAAGTGATGCAAGAAAGGCAATAATACATTAAATGTGTAATATATAAGATCTATGAAATGAGATATGTAGGCTCCAAAAAATATGTCCACATAATAAGGATCTCAAATAACCAAGGAGAATCAAAAGATAAGCAGAACAATGCATAGTTGAATAAACTAAGTGATGGAGGAAGCTCACCTATAGAGTCATTGCAAAGAATGTTGTCAACTCAATCAAGAATGATCATAAATTCAACCCAAATGAACATGAATGGTGGATGAAGATGTTGGCATATGAGTGGGTTTGAAGCTCCCATTAGAAGTATGATAGGTAACATCCAAAGAAGTGTTAGGTAGATCATGTATGACTAATATAGTCTTAGGTTTCTTACACCAGACTGACAATGCAGAAGAGCTCATATGGAGCTTAATATCCTTGCAAAGAGTGGAATGAACAAAATATGGAGCTATATAAAATTATCCCTATGAAGATGAAGCATCTGCATCATAACCAATGCCATGATGAGAAATCCACATTATAGGTTGATTAGGGAAATCAATGCCCTATAGATACTTCCCAATGCCTATAAGTCTGGTAGTGTAACCCATATAATAAAGTATGCAGAATCCAAATAAAGTGGTATGCTACTCAAAATAAGCAAGCATATGTGTGGGTATAATTAGAATGAGATGTGCATAACATGCTACAGTGATAGACACAAAAGTATCATCTAAAACAATAGGAGCAATATGAACAATGAGCTGATCAAAATTTGGCATATCACACTATAAAAGTGCATTAAGTGGATGCATACCATATTCAGTAACACAACATGATGGGATATTAGATTGATGCTATATGCCAACAATTTTATAGTATAGATAAAAAATGAAGGCATCCTTTCGATGAATTAAGGAGTGCAAAAGAGAATTTTTCATCATGAGTTTCATCTTTTATTCTTGAAGAGCTAATAAAGAGGGCATATGATCAATGGATTGCGTTGGGCATGGTAGGGTACTATAAAAAATCATACAAAAATAAAAAAATAGGAGCAACAACAACTATATCATAATGTACATCAATAGGTGGAGGAGGTGAAGGAACATGATCCAAGTGACCACCAATAATCAAATCTACATCATGATTAATAGGAAGACGTGGGACAAGTGTCTCATCCTCCAAAAATTTGTGCCCAGTAAGATTGAAAATAAGACAATAATTGACAGGAAACAAATGAGATGCCAAAGAGTCCTCATGTAAATCACCATCAAGAATTACACTCTCACAAATAGGAGAAGATGGTGGGGAAACAATGTCACCAACATAATAATCCTCACTTTGAGAGGAAGGAGAGGACAGATAAGTATGTGAAGGTGAAGTGACCTCAACAAATAAATTTGAAAGATGGTCCCAAGCACCTTTAGTTGATGTGGCATGCTCAATACGAGTCTGTAAGTTATCAAAAACATGGAGGGGAATAAATAAAAGTGCCTCCTTTTTCAAGGATTCAAGCCACCCAATATCATCCTCATTTATAAAAAAAGGAATGTCACCGAGAACAACTCTCCATAATCCCTTTATCTTCAAGTGTATCTACATTTTCATTTTTTGGGTGATGTAGTTTGAAAGACTATGGGGTTATAACATACATGAATCCATACCTAAAGATGGAAAAAACCAATAATGGTGAAAATGGCCAAAGAGGGATGTCAGTTACCACTAAAAATGCATCCACAAGTACAAAAAGTAGCACACAAAAGGACAAAAAACATTAAAATAGGATGTCAGACTCCACCAAAAATATGTCTTATTTTCAAATCACACCAAAATGAAGTGTTTTTAAAAGGGGGTCTCACCACCTATAATATCAGACCTCATCTTATATCTTCGACAAACAAAAGGGAAGAAATAAAATGTGTCCCCAATATAATGAAAATGATCACATATAAAATTTACCTCCACTTTACAAATAATGCTCACTATAAAAAAAATTTTCCCCTTATTTGATTATAAAATCTTCCCATTCAAAAAATTCCTTTGCTTAACCAAAAAAAGGTTTCAACGCTTAAAAAAAGTTCCCATAAAATATTTCCATTTCTTTTAATAAAATATCCTCCTGTAATTACTTGTTCTATAAAAAAAGATGTAGGGATTACCATCTCTTTTAATAAAATCTCTTGTTATATTTGCTTATTCTATAAAAAATATGTAGGGGGTGATGCTCGACCACAAGACCTCCCAAAACTTGAATGTTCTATGAGAATTCTTAATGCCAAAATTGTCATGAAGTTAATTAGAAATATTGTGAAGGAATTTCAGTTTTAAGTTTCAAAAACATTGAAAATTTAATGAGACTGAGTCAATTTTGAAGGTTCAAGATGAGATATAGCCATTACCTTCAATAATCCACTGAAACATTTGGAGCATCTATGTTATTAGTGAATGGATAACTATGCATATTTCCAAATGCTACAATAACATCATAAAGATTGAAACTATTAGAATAAGAATACACCAAAGCGGAAGCAGTATTTTTCAATTATGTCAAAGACTTCAATGCTTAAATTATAATCATCAATGCCAATTATGAGCTACCAATGCTTCAATGTTAAAAAAATCTAAGTACCACCTAGGCAGAGCAACACACGAAGAGGCTCAAACCTATTGATTGTGCCAGTGATAATATTGGAGGAACATGGAAAGAGGTGGATGTTGTGCAAAATGCACACTTTTAATGCTTAAATAATAATTATACCCTACCAATGCCAAGAAATAAGTGCATATAGACCATAAATAATACCGATTAATAGGAAAGAGGTTTTTGATGAAAGGTAATCCATGTATAATCAGATGAGGCCTCCAAAGAGGCTACCTTAAAAATGGATAATAACACATAGATTGAGTAACAATTCTCATTTACAAAAAAAATAATATAGCCTCACTGGGAAAATCACCAACAATACCATGGAGGGAATGCCACTAAGGTTGATGACCAAAGGTTGGTTCATATTGTGATAGTTGTAACCATGGTTGAGTATGTTGTGTAGTGGGTGATACATTGCATATGAGGAGTGACTTGCTAAGAATAATACTAGGCAATGGATCAAAGAATACATGTAAAGAGTGCTTATAGGCATGCTCATGGGCACCAACGAAGAGGTCACCAGGAAATAGTGACGAGGGAATCAATTAGAGGGCACGCCATGAGGTAACCAAATGAATTGGTGGTGGAACCTCATGAAGAAGAAAAAAATAAAGATGAAAGACCATTAGTGTCATTAGGTTTGATATAAATTAAGATACTATATATCTATATAAATGTTGATGATAATGCGGAGTTAAATGTCAAACATAAATGCCTATGACGATATTAGATAATCCGGATTAGCGATGGTTGTCCACGTGTATATCAATATGGTGGTTCACTTAGTGAAGAGTGTTTTTGGAAGTGTTGCACTTAATATCAAGGTAGGCCAAGCCTCAATTTAATGCCTTGCACACAAAGTTCAAACAATACACAAAGATTTTGTATGGCACTACAACAATGCCTTATGGTACACCGATAATTTTTTTTGAGAGAATGTTAAAATTTTTAGCTATACATACAATGATTAGTAAATAGATAGATCTAGGTAGATAAAGATGTATGGTTGATGTAAACAAATAGACTGTATGACCTTAAAATACTAAATAGGGCCTGCACAAAGAGAGATACAACTCACAGAGCAATGGTTACTAGATTTGCTCTGATACCATGATAGAATGCAATATGCATTCATGCAACCACATGATCTGTCCTACAGACCATTACCATATAAAAACCATGTCGGATATTATGCACATTAAAAAAATATTATGGACAAGCCAATCTCATCATTATTGACTGAATAATAATACAATCTCTCTCTCTCTCTCTCTCTCTCTCTCTCTCTCTCTCTCTCTCTCTCTCTCTCTCTCTCACACACACACACATGGTCAAGGAGAAGCACAAGGTGTGCCTAATAAATAGGCACTCAAGGTTTTTTATGTGCAAAGAATAATTGGAATAATAGGTGAAATTAAGTATTTACACAAACTAGTTTTAGTTGTACAAATATTTATCATAACTAACCAAACCATAAACTAATTAATAAACATAACTCCACAAGTGGGTGGAAACAAGGCTAAAACATAACTGTTTTCTAAATAATATGAATTGATAGCCAATGTGAATACAATCACTCCAACACTCCATACCTACTAAGATCAACCTTATTTCAACTCTCTCTTTCCATATCTAAATCTATTTTTTAATCTCCTTTCTCCATATTCTTATGGCATTTTGCTTTCTCTAATACCTTCATCATTTTTTATCTTTCAACAAATTTGTTTCACCCTACTCTCTTCTTATACCTCATCTCGCTTCCCTTTCTTATTCCTTTGTCTTTTGGTATTACCTCTAGTCTTTGTCTTGGACTCTCTATCTTGATCTTATACCATCTCTATCTTCTTCGCTTATCAACCTCATTGGGCTGTATTTCTTGCCACCCATTCTCCTTTTTACCTTTTCTCAATTTAATGTTTCAAACAACCTTCTTGCCTCTCTATTCTTAATCTCTGTCAAGCTATTTCAATCTTCCTTATTGTTTACCTACAACCTTCATACACAAATTGATTAACTTTTTAAGAAAATTGCCAAATTCTGATACCAAAAATTGATAATAATTCCACAACTTGTATTCAACATCCAAGAACAATTCTAATTCTATTGGGATTCTCTGTTCCGCAACATCGACCAAGACCCACTCAATATAACCTTGAGATCATTTGATCACAATCCTTTTTTGTTTCTATATTAGGTCTTATTCAATCTTATTTTCACTCTTCAGGTTTATAATTCACTTTTAAGTTTGTTCAGAAAATCTTGTCATAATAATTCTACTCTCTATATGGATTGGTATTACAAGACAAATAAGATTCGTCTACTTGTTTGAATATATCCTGAGGGCTCTAATTTTTCTTTCAGATTTAAACATCTATTCATAAAACATAATATTTTCTTCTATGCACATAGAGTTATTTCAACTAGGATATCCTCAAGTTCTTTATTAGATTCAATTTACATCTGCCCTTTAAATATATTTAAAGCCTAGGAGATTTCAAAACTCGCTACCGCTTATAAAAGGAGGTTAATAACTTTCTCATATTTCTCCAACCTTATATCTGTGTTTATATAATTGGATACTCACGCAATCAACAGACTGTGTAAGATTATGACAGTTTTCCAAATCTGAAAGAATATCAATTTGATGAAATTGCCACGTTTCAATAAACAATCAATAATAATGTATCAAATAATAAGTCCATATTTATTATCCTTATATTGTTCTTTTTATCCTGCATGCTATGTCAAAAATGTACATCCTTCTTTGTATTAAACTTGGTTGCATACATATTTCTATAAATTTCTCACATAATCATGAAAAAAAAGCCCTCGATGCACATATTAACCTCTTGAATGTGTATGAGACTCATACTGTTTTATTTTACCTATGTTATAGGACACTTTATAATATGCTTTCAAGGATCATTCCAATGTTTCTAACTTTGGGATCAATTATTTTATAGAATTAAACAATTTCAATTTATCAAAAACATTACGTTTATTATTTTATCATCATAGACATGGAACTTGTACAAGAATCATTTCTAAAAGCTTTCATTAAACACCACATCATTTTTCGAGTTGATTACAAGACAAAATTATGACCTTACTAAAATCGTTGAGCCAACTCGTAATGATCCTTGCATAAAACTGAAGTTGATGCACAACAATCTTACCCAGTGGAACTTTTTTCTTCTTTCCACTTCACACACAAACCGATTCCAGATTTTATAGCACCCAAACTAATTTTTAAACGATCAAAACCTAGTTTTGATTCTCCATAACCATTGTGATATCTCATTTCAAGACATATGAATTTCACATAACTGATTACCACTAAAAGAAAATATTCTCGATGCTTAGATAAATGTCTTCCAGGATAGATTGATATCTACTCAACTTTCTCTTTCCCTATCAATTATTCTTTCAGTCATAATAATCCAAAAATACGTTAAAACTTGTCTAATTTTAGTCTGCATTGCTCAAATTATACTTCCGAACTTTTGGAATCTTTAATGGCAGAATATCATACTCATTATTAAAAGCCTTGTCTTCATGATTACTGATCAGAATTCATTTAATAATCATAAAGAAAAATTAAGAACATCAAAGGGGAAAATATTACTCGTTGAATAATCCATTGAAGCACCATAATATTCTTATATTAATCTTTACGTATACATACATTGCAATCCTATAGACTATCACCACAACACGTACAGGCCTAAAGTCGTTATTCTCTCCTACTCTGTCTTCCATAAATTATATCCATATGAATTATTTCTCTTATCCTTATTATTATTGCTTTATTTAGCTCCTCCCTTATAGGTTTTAACTTGATCACTTTATCTATCTATAAAGAAGACTAAAATTCTCTTATTCTTATCTCCATACCTCTTTCCAACGTATGAGAAGTTCCTAGAATTTTCTAAGGATGATTATACATAGGTGATAATACATTTATAAGATGGCAATAATCTTTTTAGGACCACTCTCAATGGTCCAAGTCCTTTACAACTTGTAACAATCTTTACAAACCTTCATAAGAATTCAAATTTTCAAATCCTTCAATTTGGGGAAAACTCAAACTATGATAGCTTAACCTATTCTAGAGCAAATGAAACATCCAATGGTTTATTATTGATTCTTCAAGATCACAAGTACAATTATTTTTGATATTTACATTTGATGCTCCTACAACAATTATATTAGCATTTTGAGGATATTTTATGGATCTTTCGATAGATTGGTAAGCTACATCCTAGGAGTTGATGATAATACAATGCATGTAGTAGTTTCAAATTTTATTTATTGTTAACTGTTTATCACTTTTATTATCATTTGGCCTCACCTTGTATGATGTCTTATACTTATTTCTTTCACAATAATTAAAATTTTAGTTTGTTGCACGCTTTAAATTATTCATTTCCAATAATTTCACCCATCTTTCCTTTACTATGTACCACATGTCTATGAACGAGATACAATTATTAAACATGATAGATTTGTGTAGGTGAAATTAAGATCTACATAAGGATATATTAGAATTCCCCGTTTACTTTTGGATTTGTCGTTTTATATATCATGGTCTTATACTTAAAGACATTATATGTGATAGGTTAATTAAATCCTTATTTGAGTTGGGAAATCTAAGCATATAAAATCTTCTCATTGAAATTGATTACAAAACGTGCAATAATAAAATTGGCTCAAGTGTTGAATGTATGCTATGATTAATTTGTGCTAAATCATAAAACCATATTAGTACATACTCTTTTAGACCTCTTGGAAATAAGATCGTAAATAATTAACTATTGGATGTATATTAAAATAATGCTACATCAAATGATATTAAGTGTCGCACTTGGTCACCCTTTATATCATATAATATAAGATTAGGAGTGAAAAAAAATTAGTTGATGATATGATAAAAGGTGTTAGGATAATCGAGTTTGTAATTGAGTTTGATACTAAATTGACTGATTTTATTTCAAATCACTTTGTTCCAAATGTTGAAACTTATTATGTAAATATTTAATGTCATCCATAAGGGATTTATATCATAAGGGATTGTATATCAAGAGAATAAGAATGTGTGCTAAGAAAAGGCAGTGTCCTAAATTATTGAGTAAAGCTTTCTTTATTAATTTTAAAAATCCCTTTTATTTCTCGCATAGTGGAAGGTGGTATAAAAGTGGGATTTAATGGTTCTAAAAATGTAAATAAATCAATAAGATTAGAAGCCTTAGAGGATTGGCTTTCATATGCTCTCTTAGTATCTTATATAACAATCGTTATGAATACATATATAACAATCATTATGAATACATCTTGCATTTCTTGATTATTTAAAAGTTATCCTTGTAATTGTCTTTTAACCATGTCATCAAATCTATTAATTGGTTCTGTGATTATGGTATTATTAATGGAAATATTCAAATATTGAAATTGACGAAAACATAATGTATTTTTGCATTTAAGAAAGGTAGAAATAGTTTTCTTAAATTTAATAAAACAACAAAGGTAGAAATGGTTTTCTTAAATTTAATAAAACAAGATTTTTTTTTTAAAGATTGTTGTTAATAAATAATTTATAAAAATTGAATACCATAGGCAAACTATTGTAAACCAAAAAAGGTAAAGAAACCATAGAAACATATATGTTTAGGTTTTGAAATATTTAATAATTAAATGGATTATCTAATATCTCTGATCAAATGTTAGTAAATATATGAACAAATTATTTAATTAGACAAACTTAATGCATAAAATTATAATTATACATTGATTAAATAAATTACACAAAAATATTCAGAACCTTCTAGATTTTTTAAGATTTTAAAAGGGGAATTAATAAAGATAAGTTACTTGGATATATAATAATGCAGGACCAAAGTTAAAAACTATAAATATGATAGAGAGGCTTTGTGACGATGTTGTGAATCATGAACAATATTTCACTTAAATATGGTATATGGTTATTGTAATTGGATAGGGGTAGTGTGAGATGTTATCCTTATGGCATGTTAGAATTCTCTGAAGAATTTTATCTTAGGATTAGTATGACATGTTTGATTATTTATGTGTTTTATGAGACTATATGGGAGTTATCTATTTGTTGTAGAAACCATTGTGTTCCTTCTTCCTCAGTTATAATTTTAAATGAATTAACCACAAAATTATAAATGGATTAAAAAAAAAATGGGTTAACAGTTTATATTTTCCTAGGCGTAAATACCCCATGTGTTAATCATGTTTTTACATAACAATACTTCAAATATGGATCAAAATCTATGTAGTTTTCCCATGTTATGATGGCGTTGATGAAAGACTACTATAATGCTCAATGTTGGTATAATTGTGGTGTTTTTATATGACTCAACTATGACTTGTGACTTTTACAAGTATATGTAGACATAGTTTTTAGCTATTAGGCTTATATCGATGTTATATTGGAAAATACATAATGTTTTCTCTCAATGTGAAAATCTATGTTAATATGAGCCTCCTTGTGAAAAATGGATTAATAATGTGGATTTAAAGTTATAAAATTAGAATTCCTTTAGATGGGGATTGAAAAATGTGTGCAAAAACCTATTAAATTAATTTAACATTTGAGAAACTAGCCAATATTTGGTGGAATGATGTGACTATCACAACTAGACATGATTGGGGAGTAATATGGTCCAAATGGATTAACATTTTTTTAGGAGCATATATAACTTAGTTGGAATTATGGATTAGTTAGGGGAGAATCTTGAGCCATTTTTAATGAGGAATAGGTACATTTTGATACAATTAGTTTCTTAAGATAAATTATTTAGCTGCATAAAAAGTGAAATAAGTGAAGATTAAAATTATGAAATGAGGCATGAACTAAATGCATATAAAGAATGATCACATAATATGAAATTTTAATTTATACATATATAAATTAATAGTATATATTTAAAAAAAAATTAATTTATTATAATTATTTATATTATTTACATTTCCTTCATTACTATAATGATTTCTTAAAACTAAATTAAATGAATAGAAATAAGTCATCGAAAAGGAACTCAAAATTTTTTTTATCCAAAATTAAATCAACATTGAATACACATGGTTGGTTCATGGTTTCACGAAGATGACATACACTATTAAAATTAATATGCCCTTACCCTCTTAGGTTTAAAGTGGACATGGTGAAGACACACATTTGCCATCCCAATTCTCTATTTGATAATAACATTTTTTCTAATAAATTTATATTGTCTTATTAAAATCAAATCTTAAAAAATTGGTATCATTACATCATAAAATCGGCTACAAAATTTGGCACTCAACCTTACCTCTCAATTTATTCTTCTCATGATGAATTTTTATTTAAAAATTCTATTAAAATCTTACTACAATTTATATGAGAAAAAACAAATTTTATAATATATATATAAAATAACTATTTACAAGTTTTTAACATTGACTTCACCCCTTACAATGATTTTTCAAAATTAAATCAGATATCTTCGTTCGACGATCATCAAATTTTTAATTTCCAGCAATTATGTCATATTTATTTATTTTTTCTTTTATCATTTTCCAATATACCAGTGTAAGATAATAAAGTATTAAATATCTAGTCACAAATCATTTGAAGGAAAGACTATAAAAAATTAATTTGGAATTAAATATACGTCATCCATGAAATGAAATATACTAAAATTGATATAATATTACCCTCTATGTATTTACGTGAATGTGATAGATACACATGGCATTCATCTCACTTTTTTTGCAAACTCTAGTGTTAGGTCAATAACTACTAAAACCACATGAAATTAATATTAAATGATGAAGATCATTAATTAAAAAACAAATTTATATATTTATTATAATTACTAATAGTATTTTTTTCATTTATTTCTCTCCTTAATATTATTAATGTTAAGTAAATCAGAGATTCAAATTAAACAGTTATTTAGTTTTGATCATGTTTCAAGATTTGAAGCATTTATCCCACTATTTTTTTCTTTTTTTTCAATCGTTTCTTATTTCATTTTAGTAAGGTAATTAATCATTCATAAAACTAATAAAATAGACACAAACCAAAAAAATAATTAAAAAAATACAAAAAATAATTCTACATGGAATACACATGGCACATGTGCAGTTTTTAGAAGGTAATGGAAACAATCAAAATTGGCATGTCATTACTCTTTGGAATTACAGTCAACATTGTATGGGCACACATATACCATCACTCCTATGAATTTTACAATTTATTTATTTTGTTTAAATATCATATAAATGTTTAAAATATTTCAAACCTTCAAAATATAAGTTTATCGCATTATATCAATGATAATTTTTTTGATACTCAATTTTGCCTATTAATTTTTTTTTCGTGATAATTTTTTATTAAAAAAATCTATTAAAATATTGTTATAACTCATATTAAAATAAGCAAATATTTGAGTGATGTATATATTTATTATAATTATTTTTATTTTTTATTTTATTTTATTTTTTTGGCATTCTTTGCATTACTTACAAAGATTCACTAAAATAAAATCAAAGCTTTGTTTTCAATGCTAATTTAAATTTCATATCTTTTGTACTTTAATTTGATATTGAATATAAAATGCATGTTTATAGGTTATCAGATAAATATACTTTAAAAAGAATTGATATATGATGACCGTATCAGGGTTTAGGTGAATATGACCAAGACACATATATCTCATATAATGACTACTTTTAAATATATTATTTAGTTAAGATCTAATCAAACCATATAAAATTAATATTAAATGGAATTATTTATTAATTTACATATATTTTCTCAATTGATTACCAATAATCTGTCAATCTAAATATTATATGACTTGTCGTATATTACTATGAGGAAATTAAAAAAAGGTGGTGTAAATTATTTCAACAGTTTATAGAGGCAAATTATGATATAAAATATATGTATGTAGGTAGGTAGTGATCCTCTCATGTTCTAAGTAATGCAATGAGAAAATGCGTTTAACATATAATAAAGTTATTATAGTGTGATTACAGATCTGTTGATGTGTTGAGCCATATATAATATAATACTCTATTATCCTATGAAATTATTTCCTTATCACAATACAAAACATAAACTTGTTTAATTATATGTACTTCTAAAAATATATTCACTGTTAAATCACATATATATGTACTTCTAAAAATGCATTCACTGTTAAATCACATATATGGCTTTTTGGAAACTGTAACCTCTAAATCATAGCTTTGCCACATTTTTCACTCTTTTAAAATCAAAGAATAAATAAAAAATCCTTAGATTTATACTCATTTATAACATTTAGTTACATCAAATTATTAAAAACAATAATTATGTAACTTCAATCTAATTTGGTTAATAGACACACTTTATTTTTCTAAACACCTACCAATTTTCAATTATTATCAATTTTAATTCAATTATGTCATGTTTCTTAATCAATTATAACACACACAATAACCCAATAGCCTAAGATGGATATTTAGTATCAAAATTACTATTATTTTGATGATGTAGAAATATCACTTATCATGTTCAATTTTTTTTCATAACCTAGGGAGTGCATGCTGAGAAGGTTAGAAAAAATAATCAAGGAAACATGGAAATTAAGACTATGAATTAGTAAATAACCTGAAAACTGAGAAAAGACTAGAATAGAATAAAACATAATGAATTCAACTAAAGTTAATGATAATAATGACTTAATGTATAATTGAGTTAATAATTAAATGTTTGTTTAATATATACAAAAAATAGAAAGATGATAGAGATGAAGGAATACAATTTAAAAAAAAATCTAATTGAAAATTTTCAAGAATAGAAACATTTTGTATTTGGAAAATACTATTAATATAATAACTTAATTTAGATGTAAATTTATAATTGCCTATTTTTTATGTTTGATAGTGAAAACTAACATAAAAGAGGATTGTGATTGCTCAAGATAAGAGGTAAAATATATCATTTTTCTTGGATAATAGTGTAGGCTAGGCATGTCTTTTTCTTATGAACTTGTTTGTGTTTGCTAAGACAAAATAATGTTTTTTCTAGTTTCTATACATGTGTCTTATAGTTGGTTTAGATGTTTAAATTATGTTAGTGTTATGTGGAATTCATTTTTTTATTTATCTTTGATTTAGAAAACTTAGGAATCTTCGATAGATATATAAACCTAAAAAAAGGAGGAGAAATATAATGGGATAATTTGATCCCAAGCAACCCTTTGATGATCCACTTCTATTTATGTATCTAGATACTTTGAAGATGGAATAAATCCACACATAGTTCTACCACCTAAATGATTGTGTAATTGTTTTCCTTGAATATATGTAAGTAACTATACATTTATCTTTGATATTATTTAGAGTTGACTTATGACTACTCGTAGTGAATGATATTGAATTTCATAAGAATAGGGAAATTTATTTTAATGATAAATAATGTATAAGTGCCCAATATATAATCCCCATTTAATAATAATTATTTTAAAAATTATTTGTATTTATAAAAAATCATTTTTATAATTTCCTTTAGTTGACCCAAATTAATATTTTGAATGTAGAAACTAACCATTATTTGGATCAAGGATGAGGCCACTCTTGTAGCCCTATTTTCCTAGGATGAACTTGTCCTGGAGAATTAGGGACAAATGTCCTAAGTTGGAGGCAATATGAAAGTGATGTAACAAATGTTTGAATATTAAAGTGGAAAGTTTGTGTAGTAGTGATGACACATTGAGGTGTGAATCTTGCATGTGGCTTAAAGGAATGGAAAATAATGGTTATTATTTTAGAAATAAGTCAAGTGGTTCAATATGGATCAAGAATTAACATTTTGCAGTATATTTGAGTATATCTCAGTGTCTATATTCTCCCCTGCCCATCCCGTACCTCTTCCTCTAGTAAAAACAATACTAAAGGAAATGGTATGAACCCTACCATGTATAATAGAGTCTATATTTACTAGGAAATCCAAATTGTACAAGGCACTCATTTTAGAAAACCCTGAAATAACACATGAATTAATTTATTTTACATATTTTAAATTTCAAACATATGGAATGTGATATTTGAAAATTGGAAGAGAGAAAGGAAGAAGTACACACATAGGGAGATGAAACCATATTTATCTATAATATAAAAAATATGATAAATAATTGGATAGACATGACACCTTATAGAAGTACATAGAGATATGTTTCCTCACGTTTGAAGCATTAGAAAATTTATAGTCATTAAGTCTCAATTTAAAAACCTAATAAATCCCTTTAGTTGTAAATATACATACTCCAAATCTAATAAATTATGAAAATTACCCAAGGCACTAATAAAAATAAGCTGCAACCATAATGGGCTCAATAGAAGTGATTCCAATGTCATTGAGAGTGTGAATATAATCAAAAGTACACAAATAATAAAAATAGATGCAACCTCACAATGGTTTTTATAGAAGTCATTCCATGGCTTTTAAGTGTGACAAGAATTAAGTGTAAATTAATTATAATAAAATATGGAACCTCAAAATGGTTTTACTAGAAGTAATTCATAATTCATTAATTGTCATTATACTCAAACATAAATTACCTATAAAAAATATGGATAAATCCAATGGGTTCAAAATAATTAATACCAAGGCCATTAAGGGTCGTTACACTAGGACATACATTACATGTAAGGGAATAAATCACACCACTATATATGGATCTATATTCTATTTTAATGATAGATATAAAATGGATAATATTCATGTCTGAGTAATGAATTTTGTGCTAACATATTTGAATTGAAATAACCGTTTACATTTGAATTTTTAAACTTTATTGTATTAAATATGTACATGAATGAGTCTCATTTCTTTTGAAAACTTAAAAATGTGTATGTGATCATGAACTAGTGTGATGCCCCATATATTTGTGCTAAATGATATAAAATGATATATGATCAATGTTAATTTATGTGATTTACATATAACTTATATTCTTGTAGTATTATTTCATACGCCCATGTATATACTTCCAACTATGTATGGATTTATACTCAATTCTATGTAAAGCAAGGGCATATGCGTGTCATATCCCCATATATATATATATATATATATATATAATTCTACAAATATATCTAAGGAAGTATGTTTGTATAATTACTTTGATTCTTTGAAACCTATAATTTATCATGCATTGTGGTTTTTAAATTACTTTGAATCTTTGAAACATGTAATCTATCATTGAATCGAATTTTTTTATCATGGAGGCTTGGATCTCTAATACAATCCCATTTTTAATCCCTTATTTTGAGATGATGAATGTATTTTTCTAGTCACTCAAATCAAATTAATACTTAAATGTATCATGTGATAAATATATAATCATGTTTCATTATGTCAACATGTGGATAGTATGGCATCATAGTAATGTAAATGTCATTCAAGCATGTATGCAACATACTGAATGCGAGACATAAAAATGTAATGTCTAGATACATATAGCAATGAGGTGTATATTAAAGTGACCATCCTTGAATTTATTTTATATAGTAAAAAAGTGAAATATATGGATCATGGAATTCTAGTAATTAATCTCAACAAGTGTAACAATCAAAACACATATTAATGTCACATATAAGGATAAATCATGTATATGAGGGACATGTTCAATAATCCTACAGACAAGAAAATATCACACATATAGGGTTAAGGGACATAAGAAATGAAAATATTTAAATGATTCACATTCTAATCAAATATTTAACTCATAGGTACAAGAGCCAAAAGTAATGGCCATGTTCAAATTTCATATATATCAATAAAATCTTTTGTTCATAGGGCCAATAGTCACAAGAAATGGGCAAGTTAAAATATCACACATACAAACAAAATATTATACTTAATTGTCCAAGTGACACACGTGATAAGTAATTAATATTTAACATATCATCAAAGATAATAAGAAATATAAAAGGATCACAAACCAAGTGAAAATAAATCAACACCATACATACATATAGATATCTCTCTCTCTCTCTCTCTCTCTCTCTCTCTCTCTCTCTCTCTCTCTCTCTCTCTCTCTCTCTCTCTCTCTCTCTCTCTCTCTCTCTGTGTGTGTGTGTGTGTGTGTGTGTGTGTGTGTACGCACGCACGTGCGTGCATGCATATGTGTGTGCAAAATTTGTAAACACCAAAATTTTGTATAAACCAATATTTAATATTCTTCATTACAACTTGTTGACATAATTCTATGTCAAGTTGTGAGTTCATGCTTCACTTTTTTACATATTGTTGATGTATATAATGAGAGTATATTTTATGTTAATCTAACATACATGTCTTTAGTTAATCATAAATAATAGGATCAAAAATAATGTATAATATAGATAATGGTGTGCGATTTTATTTATTTGTATATTATTCACACATGCATGTGCACACATGCACATACACACACACACACACACACACACACACACACACACACACACACACACATGCACACGCACACGCGCACACACACACGCACACGCACGCACGCACACACAGACACACACACGCACGCACGCACACACACACACACACACACACACACACACACACACACACACACACACACACACACACACACACACACACACACACACACACACACACACACACACACACACACACACACACACACACACACACACACACACACACACACACACACACACACACACACACACACACACACACACACACACATCAACCTTAGTTTAATATATAAAATATATTATCCATATAATTCCTTGTTAAATTTAAATATAATACATCTCAAGAGACATATATTCCTTGTCCCTATACATTATTTTCTATATATATTTGTATTCCACAAACTATAGTCGATGTCTTAAAAGATGTGTGTAGATGTATGATTCCATGAAATAAGTATTCACATGTATGCTGTTGTGGTATAAGCATTTTATTTTTTAGTTTTGCCTTTATGGTGTATACATAAATGAATAATCTTGCCAACGCAAGTTTTCACATATATACTCTTGAAAATGAATAAGATATATATTAGTGCATTTGTTTGGGTTTTCTCTACTTTAGTTCACATATTCATTCATTTTTTATTCATATTTATAATTTTATATGGGGAAACCAAATCCTTATCTTTTATATTTTGGGATAATTATGTTGTTTATGGATAGGTCTAGGCCCATCGACCTATCTATGAAGTGTAAAAATGTACATGCATAACTATTTTTTTTTTTTTTGTCATTTTTCACTTTGGCCTCTCATTTTATCTTTAGGGTATTATTGTAGTCATATTTTATATGCCAATTGACATTATTATTTGCATTAAATATACAATATGTATAATTATTTTTCATACTATTATGTAGCAACATTTTAATATATATTTATTTTAAATAAAAAATAATTGTAGATTAAGTTATGGTCATGATAATATTTTATTTTATCTTTGACATTATCCTAAATAAATCCATAGCCTATAAAGTATGTTCCATTGGTTTTAAATCTTGATATAACTATTGTATAAAGGTTAGTAACATGAAGGTGTTGCATCAAGTTATCTCTTACATCAAGGATGCTATGTTTTGGCATTTTATGTAGGATTGCACAAACAAAAAAAAATTTCTATTAAAGTGATCTTCAAATTGTATTTGTTACACAAGTAATGACCATGTTAGATTTCCATTTCATATAATTATCCTTTTTGGCTCCTATTCATCATAGTAATAAAATATAGTTGGCAACAATAAACATGAGATCTGAATTAAATATAAGATTATAAGGAAAATTAAAAATGATGCATGAATTCAATATTAAATGATAAAAATAAGTAAATTACTATTTATATAATTGAAATGGATAAAGGTATTAAAATTTATGATAAGAATTATATAATATAATACAATTATAAAAATTGTTAAAGAATTAAATTATCATAAACATTAGTATACAATAGTACATTGTAAAACTTATAACATATAATATAAAATATATTATTTAAAAATATATATATACAACTATAATCTGTAGCCCTAAAATAATTAAATTTTAAAGAAGAAATATTATAATGTAAAATATTATACATTAGGGGAGAGAGGAGGGGCATTTATAGCTTCTTTTAAATGCCTATTATATAAAAATTATAATTTCTAACTAGGGACATGTTGGGAGATCATCACAAATATTTAATTCCCTCATAAAATCGTAGCTCCTATTATTAATTGAGGCAATTACAAGCCAATAAACTGAGTTGGAAAAATGTCCTAAGTGTTCCCCACTAAAACTGAAATATGAAAAAGCATTGTAATAGATCTTAAAAAGGTAAAAATCAAATAATGTGTAGACACTATAAGTAATTAATAAATGCTTGTCAATCCTATTCCTTGACATTTTTACCTAGTTTCAAACTCACCATTTGGATAACCATTTTTTTATATGAGGGCATTCCATGTCTTTCAATTTATATGGAAATTTTATAGACCTATAAACTTTATTCCTACACATCCCTAAGCAAGACATAATTTATTAGAACTTAATTTTTAAAAGCTTTTATATAATCTAAAAAAGTGCATCTTAGGTAGATTGGGTCACATTACACACCTACACACTAGTGTGAACTTATCTCCCATATTTTAGTGGATATTTTTAAAAATGGCATACTTCCAAAAAATATCCAACACAATCCATAAGTTTGTTATCATAAATAAATAAAATATTCTTATATAAGAGCAAATCAAGTGTTACACTTGAAACACTCTAATGATGCTCTAACACTCGCTTGCAAAGGCACATTACAAAATCACTTGAATATTGAATAAAGAGACTTAGTAAAATTTTGTTGTAGTTATATCATTATCGGTCAAGTTAACATTATTTTATTCTAGGTTGAGGCCATCCTTTGTTAAACTTTCTAGTCAAATTTTTGACTTTCATTAATTACATTTATATGATCTTCTCCATAGGAATAACTATGTCAGCTTGAGGTCCACACAAATTTCGTAGAAAACATTTAGTCAGTAAAGAAGTTTATAAGGATAGTTGGGCCATATCCATCCTTCCCACTTTTTCCCCCACTTACATTTGATCTTATTAGTCCCTTGTGCAAGATAGTATTTTGTATCCTTCAGGTTAATCATGTTTGAAATTAGAGGTCACATATAAATAATTAACCTAAAGATAGAGGTTTTGAAACTTAATGTTTTACATTTAATTCACCTTCAATATATAAAAAATCCTATTATAGGATAAGGATGAAATATAACCTTGTTCGACTAGTACGTAGTTGTAACAATATACAATAAAGTAATGATTTTAATTAGTATTATATTTGTAAATAATGTTAATAAATTTCACATATCTATAGTAAAGAGAATCATAAAGTAATTCACATAAATACATTTTCAAGGACATCTCTCTAACCATAACCCTAGTTCCTATATTTAGCAATTTATAACTTTTGTAAATAATGCATATCACTATATTTTATAGTAGGCAAACTTATTTATCTCTATTAAATAATATTATAGATTTGCAATACCTTGTATTTAACTTCCAAAGTTACTTGATTCTATGGGTAAACATTTTAGTCAAATGGTCCCCCTAAAAAATCATTCTATAAGTCGGTGACTAATCTTGGTCTGAACCCCTAAATTATGAAGGTCTACTATTATGCTTCCTTAGTTTATTCAAAATAGGTCATCTAACCAAACACTTTAGTAACCTAAAAATAAATAATGAAACCTCTTGATGGATAGACTTCAGCCCTATCCACCTCATAGTGAATGCACTTGAATCTAATAATGAAGATTTTGAATCATCTTCAAATAAGTTTGAGTCATCTACTCAAAATTAGGACCCTACAAGCTCTCCCCCTAAAAAGGAGAACCATAAGGTTTATTCACTAACTCATTTTGAGAGGAAATTTGATTTAGTTTCATAAACCCATGTTATCTCTAGGGAAAATGACTAGAAGCTAGATATAACAAGGTCAAACTAAATGTTTATGGTTTCATCAAAAGACAAACCTTATCCATTTAAACCAATCAAAATTTCCATGCCACTTGAACCTAGATATATGGAGGATATTGGTAGATGGACCAAAGTTCAATAAAATAATAACAACATAAGATCATAGGCTTAATATTCTAGTATAACCTTTTGATCTAGGTGGCCTAGGAAAGGTATGAATCTGGCCTGACCTTCAACCCTATTGGGATCGATTTTGTGTAGGACATGTATAGAATATTTGTACAATTTCCATAAGTGTTATTATTATTATTATTATTATTATTATTATTATTATTATTATTATTATTATTATTATTATTATTATTATTATTATTATTATTATTATTATTATTATGCTTGGCTTCATTTTTTTAACTTGTTTTTGGGGGTGGTTGGCCCACCTCATTATTGTTGGATGAGGTGATCCACGTTAGATATATGTAACATATTTATCTCCTTTGTATAAGTTATTGGATATTCAAAACCTTTGATTATTAACCCTATCAAATAAAAAGGGTATTTTTTTTTGTGAACCCACCTTCAAAATATAACATTGTTTATATTGCTAGTTAACTATTGTCTTAGTGTTTCATTTACATTCTAAAAATTACTAACACTAAAATAATAAATTCATAAAACTTTGATATTATCAATAACATAATGATTCATATTTATCATCTTTTGATAGAGAAGATACATAAAAAATAATAATTATGACCTCAGATAAATATTGACACAGGGGCTCTTTATTTAAAAGTTTGGTTGAAATTTTTGTCCTTTAATTAGATCCTATTTTTTTAAATTTTAAACTCAAATACATAATGACATATAGGCTATTTATATCTAATTTGGGTTAAATTTATTTTTTTTCATTTCCAAAAGTATTTCACCTTTATTTTTATTTTATTTCATTTATCCGGTTTTACTTGTTTTATAGATTATATTACAGAAGTCTACGATCTCTTAGCTACTCTAATTTTTTTATTATTAAAGGTTTCTTTTTTAAAATAGGAACCCAAAACTATATAGGATACATCCATATATGGCCTTAGAATCTAGAATAAACATTAAAATCCTCTCAATAAACCTAAAACCAACCACTACATGACATAAAAATAGTAATAAGAATGTAACAAATTTGAAACTCCCCCATTACTTCACTTTTTATGATCAATGGGTCACGTTTAATGGTTCTAAGTCATTTTTGCAATGACTTTTCCTCTTTTTACTAGCCATTATCCAGTTTCCTCCATCTTATAAATATATATAAATGGGAATATATATCTTTAATGAACCCTACTAACCATTATCCATTTTCCTCCGTCTTATAAATATATCTATAAATGGGATTATATATCTAATGAATCCATAGGTTGGTAGTTCGTCAAAGAGATTCATTCCACAACCTCCCTTTGTTGCCTTTACTCTAAAATTTTTCTCACCTCAATTCCTTAAAATTTAAATCAACTTTTTTAGAAACATTCTCTGTCTAATTTATTCATTTTGTATTTATATAATTTTTTTTCCTCCATTTCATTTTCCTTTTTCTCTTCCAAAAATGTTTCTAACATGAAATCCTTAAATTTAATCTCAACTTAGCTACTCTCATAATGGAATGATAGTGTTATTTTTATAGAAATGATGGCATGAAGATATTTCTCTAATTTGCATGTCCATTTTATATAGCTAATTGCATATTTTAGGATCCCCTTATTTACACTAACTTAGAAGATATAGCATATATGCTATTTTTAGTGCATTAGCAATTAATTAGCCTAAAGATGTTACTCTCATCTTACACTCAAAATTAGATTTTGTGGGTTATGTTAATGTTTCTACATCCATAATAAATTATTTTAAATATTGTGATGACACTATCTAATGGATGAGAAATTATATTTGTGATCGTATAAATCAATCAAAACCATTTTTTAGAGAACCTATTATAACTTTATTTTTGATAACATTGTGTGGTTAAATCAATATATTTTCTTGTATATGCTACATAGCTTGTTACTTTAAATCACTTTACTTTTATATATATTCATTTTCACACATTATTTATTGATATTATGGTTGTATTCCATTTTTTTTATCAATATGAATGGATGAATAGGAAGAAATCAAAACTTATTAATAATGATGAGTCTTAACTTCATCAAGAATGTAATCTTTAATATGATCATATTCACCCTTGGGAACCTTCAAAATATTATTTGACTCATCCCTTTAAAAAAATTATTAATCTTATTATATATAATTCTATTCCTATATTTTTAAATCCTCATTTTTAATATTGTATGAATTATCCCTTACAATCATCTTTAGATCCGTATCTACATACCACTTTGGATTCTACGATAAAATCATCTTTGGAATCCTCTTTAGTTCATCCCTTAAACACAATTTTGGATCTCTCTTTTCCCACACCTATAGATTCCTCCTTAGAGTCTACTTTAGAAACATATTTGGGTATATATAGTGGTGTTTTCTTCCCCTACCTTCTAGACTCTTCTTTGCCTATATCTATATATTCCTCTTCAAATTTTCTTTAGAATCCTATTTGGGTAATTATCTTTATCCCTGTATAGACTATTAATCTATTTCACCTATATAATTCTCTTTATATTTTCATTTATAAGCCTCATGGTTATACCTCTAAAAACTTATTCAAATTAACATTGGTATTTACATATCAATCTAGGTAAAAACGAGCAATCCAAGTGAAATAAATTTATGTTCAATAAAAAAATATTTATAAATAAATTCTAAATCAACAATAAATATCCAAATTAACTATTAATAAAAACTTATCATCTCTTATCCTTCATAAATAATTTATGTTGAACATCAATTTCATAATTATCATCCATTGTCAACCACGAGGATGAACCCTCTTCCACTTCCCTTAGCACATCATAGTTTACAACTGAAATAAATGTTATTCCTTTTATGACATGTTTTGATTTTTATCCTATGTCACCATCATGATTGTATTTACATGATGCTCATAATATAATCATAGATTCATCACATGATGGTAATGCATTCCTTGTTAGTACTAATTATTTCAATGGTATTAATCAAAAAGAAATAACAAAGTCATACATAATAAATGAATCTCATAATTTAAACCAAGATCATATCCTATCATCTACCAAACATCTTTTCAATGGTGTTTCTATTCAATCAAATATACCTATGGATTTTGTTTTTGAATCTCTTCAATATCATTTCACCATTATGCAAAACTTAACATAAGAGTTAGAAGATAAAAATAAATGCTTACGTTCAAATATCACATCTCTTCAAAAATAGAAACAAAATTACTATAAATAAAGACTACAGCAGTGATAATCATATTTATACCTCTTCCTCTATCTATAATGTACCTCATAAGTAACATACATCTACACATGATGTTTTAAAAGTATAAAAAAATTCTAATGAGAGTCTATGTTATATTCTAACATAAATTATTTTATAATTTCATTACATTACCTTTTATGCCTCCTCTAAAACAATCAAATTACTATTGTGCATACCATATATTTCATGGGTATCATATCGATAATTCTTTGGATTTAAAGACTAAAATAAAAGGTCTCCTTGATAGTGGTGATCCTATAAAAAATAAACAAATTAAGAAAACCACTCATATTACAATTCCTAAAGAACATTTGAAAATATAAAAAAAGGAATAAATATGGATAAAAAAAGATAACTGAAAACAATACAATATTCAATTAGAGAAAGATATATTTAAACAAGAAAAATTACCAAAGTAAAAATTTAAAGAAAATTCTTAAGATAAGAAAATAAATTCTCTTTCAAAAGAATTTTCATAAATAAATATCAAAAACATCATAATCCAATCAAGTCTAATGATATAAATCTATTTACTAAGGAATCAAGGATCATTTATAGGTCACAAATATAAGAGAAATACATGGAAACATTCATTTTTTCTTCTTCCATTAAAAAAGATAGAGTCAAAATACTAGTTATTTATCATCCTAATGTTCAACCAATCACACATAATATTTATCTGATTCAAGATAAGAAATAAGATCCAAACAAAAATTGTATATTCTAAAAGTTCAAAAAAAAAAGAATATTATATAAAAATAAAAATTGAGGGCCTTAAGAAAATTTGTATGGTGCTTAAATTGATTTTGCTTATGTCATATAGCCTTTTATTTCTATATATAATATATTTTTCAAGGCTAATTTAATCTCAAAATATATTCTAAGTTTTTAACATGGCATATATTATAGTGTAAAATATACATCATTCTAAGAAAAATATTTCTTGATAAATTGTTTTTAGACAAGGCAATATGGATAAAGTTGCAATAACTACACAACATCACACTATGCACATGTCCCCTAATTCCCATCTATATTTGATAATATTCTATATTTATTTATAATGGAAACCTAGTCACATTAACTTTTAGAATATTTATTTTCACACATAATCAAATTCAAAGTCACATATCAACCCAATTTCAAAATCTAAAGCATAATTTCACATGGTTTGGTGTTGGTTGCACATCTCACCCAATATCATTTATTAGTTGGGAGAATCACATTATTATATATAAAAACCTTACAAGTTTTATATAATCAAAATGTTATTTCAATGTTGATCTCTAAATGAAAATAAACACTTTACTCATTAATTCTATTTTCATGTATGTTTTGGTAAAAATTATACATGCTAAAAAGAAAAATAGATACAGATGATTTGATTATTTTAGTTTCATTGGATATATGTTGTTATTAAATGTTATTTTGAGTTTCATAACCTCTTTTTGAAATGTCTTTTTATCATTTTTTGTTTCCCTTGGCCTTCTGTATGTTAAATATACACCTAGTTTTCTTAGCATAACCATGCCTTGTGTGTGTGGCTATTAATCCTTCTATTCATTATACGAGATATTAAATGTACCTTCTATCCATCCTTTTGGAAAAATATATTAAAATCATACTCTATTTTTATAATCCATTTTACATCCTCAATTTGCCTTGTATGTGGCTTTTAGGCCCTCTTGCATGACAAATTATGTGACTTTGATTACATGTTTTCTTTTTGGCTAATATGGTGTCATGATTCCTAACATGCACTAGTATGTAAATACTTATAGATCAATGACATCATGATTCCTATCATGCACATCAACTATTTTCACTTCAATTCATCAAATTTTCAATATAATATGTTTATAATATATATTTAATTCATGAAATTTATTTAAAAATATTCATTTGAACTATTAAATTTTTATATCAAAAATTACATGATGCAAAACAATCCTAATTTTTTTTAAAATGTTTCAATTTTACATCTATATGATTCTGATATAAAATTTTCTTTATTATTCCACAAATAATATCATTTTTTCTTTTCACATAAGTGATTTTGTAGGCATTCTCCCTCATCTCAAAATGTGGGGATCACAATAGGCCTTTTTTAAGTAATGACTTTTTAGTTTTGGTAACTTACAGTGTGTAATAAATTTAATACTTTTAGATTCTTTAGGTATTTGGTTGGCCTATGTTCTCCACTCATACATTTACTTGAGAATATACACAATTGTGAAAAGACAGTACAAGGATTCAAAATTTTTTCAAAAGATCACATTTGGAAATCTATGTAGTACAAGCAACATGATATATGTTCATGACCAAGATACTATTTTGTTCAAAAATAAGATTTCTATTTTTGTAAGTATCAAGTAACTAAATAATTTTATAAATGTATAATTAAATTATAGATTCATTTACAACTTTTTGTTTCATATCTTGAAAGTGGACCATATTTGAGATTAGTGACACTCGACACCGTAGTTTTAGTTTAGTGATCCATCTATTCATTCACACCATTTTTCTCTCAATGAATATGTGGACTGCATGATATCTTAATGGCGTTCAGTGTTTCATTTCACTTTATCAAATAAATTTATTTATTCCCATACATTTACACATTTTTAGAGTAATCTATGAGGGTTTGAGAATGAATATTTTCAACTCAAGCATCTACATTGATTATTAAAATGGAAGATTGATATCTCTCAATTCAAAACTTCCACATATACCTCAAAACATTGGCATGAATATCTCCATGATAGAGATAAATTATATACACATACTCAGATATCACATTTACTTCACTATATTAATTAATGCATCACTATAATAAATTAATACATCACTATAATAATGAGGAGGGTGGTGGGGCTGGGATGTAGAAAATATAATTTTATTAGT
Source organism: Torreya grandis (assembly GCA_037957365.1). Classification (NCBI taxonomy): domain Eukaryota; kingdom Viridiplantae; phylum Streptophyta; class Pinopsida; order Cupressales; family Taxaceae; genus Torreya; species Torreya grandis. The sequence goes on along the minus strand of JARHVA010004528.1, from coordinate 1,417,555 downwards.
AAAGGCCTAATGATATTATTCCTTGAAATTTCTTCCTTGCTTAGCGAACTGACCATTCTTATAACCATTGGTATATATGAGATCCTTTTATGTCTTTAATTTTATATCAACATCTTCTAAACATCCCTAGTTTTTTACTAAATATCTTTAATACGATCTTATTCACCCTTGGGAACCTTCAAAATATTATTTGACCCATCCCTTTAAAAAAATTATTAATCTTATTATATATAATTCTCTTCCTATATTTTTAAATCCTCTTTTTTAATATTGTATGAATTATCACTTACAATCATCTTTAGATCCATATCTACATACCCCTTTGGATTCTACAATCAAATCATCTTTGAAATCCTCATTAGTTCATCCCTTAAACACATTTTAAACCAAGATCATATCTCATCATCTACCAAACATCTTTTCAATGGTGTTTCTATTCAATCAAATATACCTATGGATTTTGTTTTTGAATCTCTTCAATATCATTTCACCATTATGCAAAACTTAACATAAGAGTTACAAGATAAAAATAAATACTTACGTTCAAATATCACATCTCTTCAAAAATAGAAACAAAATTACAATAAATAAAGACTACACTAGTGATAATCATATTTATACCTCTTCCTCTATCTATAATGTACCTCATAAGTAACATACATCTACACATGATGTTTTAAAAGTATAAAAAAAGTCTAATAAGAGTCTATGTTATCTTCTAACATAAATTAATTTATAATTTCATTACATTACCTTTTATGCCTCCTCTAAAACCATCAAATTACTATTGTGCATACCATATATTTCATGGGTATCATATCGATAATTCTTTGGATTTAAAGACTCAAATAAAAAGTCTCCTTGATAGTGGTGATCCTATAAAAGATAAACTAATTAAGAAAACTACTCATATTACAATTCCTAAAGAACATTTGAAAATATAAAAAAAGGAATAAATATGGATAAAAATATATAATTGAAAACAATACAATATTCAATTAGAGAAAGATATATTTAAACAAGAAAAATTACCAAAGTAAAAATTTAAAGAAAATTTTTAAGATAAGAAAAGAAATTCTCTTTGAAAAGAATTTTCATAAATAAATATCAAAAACATCATAATCCAATCAAGTCTAATGTTATAAATCTATTTACTATGGAATCGAGGATCATTTATAGGTCACAAATATAATAGAAATACATGGCAACATTTATTTTTTCTTCTTCCATTAAAAAAGATAGAGTCAAAATACTAGTTATTTATCATCCTAATGTTCAACCAATCACACATAATATTTATCTGATTCAAGATAATAAATAAGATCCAAACAAAAATTGTATATTCTAAAATTTCAAAAAAATAGAATATTATATAAAAATAAAAATTGAGGGCCTTAAGAAAATTTGTATGGTGCTTAAATTGATTTTGCTTATGTCATATAGCCTTTTATTTCTATATATAATATATTTTTCAAGGCCAATTTAATCTCAAAATCTATTCTAAGTTTGTAACATGACATATATTATAGTGTAAAATATACATCATTCTAAGAAAAAGATTTCTTGATAAATTGTTTTTAGACAAGGCAATATGGATAAAATTGCAATAACTACACAACATCACACTATGCACATGTCCACTAATTCCCATCTATATTTGAGAATATTCTATATTTATTTATAATGGAAACCTAGTCACATTAACTTTTAGAATATTTATTTTCACACATAATCAAATTCAAAGTCACATATCAACCCAATTTCAAAATCTAAAGCATAATTTCACATGGTTTGGTGTTGGTTGAACATCTCACCCAATATCATTTATTAGTTGGGGGAATCACGTTATTATATATAAAAACCTTACAAGTTTTATATAATCAAAATGTTATTTCAATGTTGATCTCTAAATGAAAATAAACACTTTACTCATTAATTCTATTTTCATATATGTTTTGGTAAAAATTATACATGCTAAACAGAAAAATAGATACATATGATTTGATTATTTTAGTTTCATTGGATATATGTTGTTATTAAATGTTATTTTGAGTTTCATAACCTCTTTTTGAAATGTTTTTGGTCATTTTTTGTTTCCCTTGACCTTCTGTATGTTAAATATACACCTAGTTTTCTTAGCATAACCATGCCTTGTGTGTGTGGCTATTAATCCTTCTATTCATTATATGACATATTAAATGTACCTTCTATCCATCCTTTTGGAAAAATATATGAAAATCATACTCTATTTTTATAATCCATTTTACATCCTCAATTTCCCTTGTATGTGGCTTCTAGGCACTCTTGCATGACAAATTATGTGACTTTGATTACATGTTTTCTTTTTGGCTAATATGGTGTCATGATTCCTAACATGCACTACTATGTACATACTTATATATCAATGACATCATGATTCCTATCATGCACATCAAATATTTTCACTTCAATTCATCAAATTTTCAATATAATATGTTTATAATATATATTCAATTCATGAAATTTATGTAAAAATCTTCATTTTAACTATTAAATTTTTATATCAAAAATTACATGATGCTAAACAGTCTTAAATTTTTTTAAACTGTTTCAATTTTACATCTATATGATTCTGATATAAAATTTTCTTTATTATTCCACAAATAATATCATTTTTTCTTTTCACATAAGTGATTTTGTAGGCATTCTCCCTCATCTCAAAATGTGGGGATCACAATAGGCCTTTTTTAAGTAATAAATTTTTAGTTTTGGTAATTTATAGTGTGCAATAAATTTAATACTTTTAGATTCTTGGGGTGTTTGGTTGGCCTATGTTCTCCACTCATGCATTTACTTGAGAATATACACACTTGTGAAAAGATAGTACCAGGATTCAAAAAGTTTTCAAAATCTCACATTTGGAAATCTATGTAGTACAAGCAACATGATATATGTTCATGACCAAGATACTATTTTGTTCAAAAATAAGATTTCTATTTTTGTAAGTATCAAGTAACTAAATAATTTTATAAATGTATACTTCAATTACAGATTCATTTACAACTTTGTGTTTCATATCTTGAAAGTGGACCATATTTGATATTAGTGACACTTGACACCGTAGTTTTAGTTTAGTGATCCATATATTCATTCACACCATTTTTCTCTCAATGAATATGTGGACTGCATGATATCTTAATAGCGTTCAGTGTTTCATTTCACTTTATCAAATAAATTTATTTATTCCCATACATTTACACATTTTTAGAGTAATCTGTGAGGGTTTGAGAATGAATATTTTCAACTCAAGCATCTACATTGATTATTAAAATGGAAGATTGATGAATCTCAATTCAAAACTTCCACATATACCTCAAAACATTGGCATGAATATCTCCATGATAGAGATAAAGTATATACACATACTCAGATATCACATTTACTTCACTATATTAATTAATTCATCACTATAATAAATTACTACATCACTATAATAATGAGGAGTGTGGTGGGGCTGGGATGTAGAAAATATAATTATATTAGTAAAGGCCTAATGATATTAGTCCTTGAAATTTCTACCTTGCTTAGTGAACTGACCATTCTTATAACCATTGGTATATATGAGATCCTTTTATGTCTTTAATTTTATATCAACATCTTCTAAACATCCCTAGTTTTTTACTAAATATCCTTAATCAACATAAAATTCATCACTTGTTCAGTTTTAGAAACATTTTTTAAATATGCATAAGTACACACAAGGCAAATAGGGGTGAACTTTGCACCTATATAGTAGTGAAAATGTGTCACTCACACTCAAACAACTAGTTTTTAAAAACTTTATGCTTCTTAATAGATCTCTCATGTGATACATAAGGTCATTTATTATAAATAATTCAAAGATTACCATTTAATATAAAATCAAATGTCTCACTTGAACCAAATAGTGACTATCTAATACTTTATTTCAAAGGTGATTCTAAAATAACTTATCCTTTCAAAAAAAAATACCTAATGTATTTTTTTTTGTAGTAATGTATTCATTGTCCAAGTTATCATTAGTTTATTTTTCATTGAGTCCATTCTTAGTCTATAATTAGAATCAAAATTTCTAGTTTCATTAAATATATTTATATGATCTCCCCATAGTTAAAACTATGTCATCCTGAGTTCCATATATGTTATGTAGTCAAAACATAATCAATAAGGGAATTTCTAAGGGTAGCTCAACCATATCTGACTTTCCCACTTTTCCTCCCCCTTTAAATCTTATTTTTCTTGTCCATTATTTGTGTGAGGGTTTTGTGTATTTTAGATTATCCACACATAAATTATATATCACATAGACATAAATGACATTATAAAGAGGAAAAAAAAACATAAAACATTTTTATCCATCACTTGATAAGTGCAGACATTGCCGTAGTAATGGATGACACACTATGACCCTGTCTAATTATTGAACACTTGTCCCAGTATATAACTGAGTAAAGTTTTTAATTATAATTGTGATTATAGGTAATTTCAACTAGTATTACATAGTCATAATCAATTTAATAATAATATATTTTTCATAAATTGGTTTTGTTGACCAAAACAATTATCAGTGGAAAAATCAAGGATTTCAACCAAAAGTGTGGAGACCAAGTCCATCTCGTATTGAAAGGTAGATATACCTTTATTGAAAATTAAATAAAAAATTTAAGATGAAAATATATATACTAAAAATTTATCTTTATTGGGGTTTTTGTACATCTAACTCAAAAGTATGGAAAGATGGCTAAGAAGAAAATAGAACATGTATGCATAATTTCATGTATTGAGTAGATAAATGATAGTGGAGAAGAAATATATCATGTATTTTAATATTTCAAACATGGAAAACTTATATAAGTACCTAGTATTTTAGAGAATAATAATAGAAAATATTTTATTTAGAAAGGTAAAAGAGATAGGCTTTAAGCATAAATTTGAAGTTCATACACGATGGATATTTTTAGCTTGAAAACATTTTTAAACAACCATGTATTGTTTTAAAGAAAATAATATATATTTATTTCAATAATTTCACTTATGTTTCCTCCTAATAAATAATTTTTACATATTTTGATATATTTATACATAAATAATATCAAATCACTTGTTGATTTGAAAACTATGTTCTAGTAGATTCAAGACAAAAGAAACAAAATGAATAAACTAACATAGATTGTTCATTGAGATAAAAATTCCATATCACAAATTATTAAAATTTATTCATGCATTTATTATATTTAGAGTTATACATAAAAATACTCTCCTCTTTTCTAAATTTTATGTCTATGTTAAAAAAACCCTATTACAATGTATAAAACATGTGTTTATAGATTAAGAGGCTAAAACCACCTTATAATCACCCAAATGACCAATTTTTTTGAATAATTTATAATGTACTATTTTTTTTTTCATTTATAACTTTAAAAAGTAAAACACAATATTTTTAAGTGGTTACAAAATGTGCAAGAAAGATATAGAAAGTTAAAAATAGAAGTAACTTTTAGTGTTTATCATGATGAAGACAAGTATTTTTGTTGAGAGAGACCTTGTTCAACTAATAGAAAAATATTTGACGACTCCTTTTTATGATGATTTGAACATGTATATTATAAACCTCTAGAAATTATATATAATCACTTATATTATATTAAAAATTATATGAGATAAACATGTGAGCCACTCGTATGATGCATTGGTAGCCTCTTTGATCCTTTTTAAAATTATCAATAAATTCACAATGGGATATTTGGTTACACAATGGGTAGTGTTGTCACTCAATTTTGTACCCTTGGAGAGGTATTTAAAGACTCCTAAAAATTAAGGGTAACATGAGATTACCCCTATGCCTATAGGTTGACTATAACAAGGGTAAACCTATAAATTGAATGGCTATCTCCCTAGATTTGTCTTCATTGTTCATCACCTATACTACTAGCTCATTTTCATGAAAGATGAGAGAGAAATCATAAAGTAAAGCTATCATAATAAGGTGATCTACTAATTATAACTTGACCACTACCAACCAATTACAATTACGCTTCAAATAAAATCCAAACCTATAGATGACACTACTCCCAATCTACATATTGCATTGTTATTTATCATGTAGGTTTTTGAAGTAAACTTAAGCTACGAGGAGTAAACGCAAGGTCATGACTTCACACTAGTGAAGAGAAAACTCAATAAAACTAATGAAAACTTCATTTGGACACCTCAAGAGACCTTGAAAATATTTTCAAATATAAATATGAATGATAATTAGGATAACATGCTAAGGAAGAGAATCTATCACTTATCAAGATCAATTAGCCTAACATAGACATTAAAAACAACTCATGGATAAGGTAAAAAAGGTTGTTATTTATTTCTTAAAGGATAGAAAATAATCAAGGACTCAACATACATATGTGGAGGATACTTTAAAAATCCAATGTGTCTACTTATATAGAGAAAGTGAGATAGAAGACAGAGGGGCATAAGGGAGAGAGAGAGTATACAAGTGTTAATGTGAATTAAAAACAAGAGATGAGTTATTTAATTGAATAAATAGGTAAAATATGACATGTGTAGATCCTTTTAATATGATATAACTATCTAAGTGGTGTGGGAGTTGAAATGCTTACTTGACACCTTAACTAGCTTCCTGAAACTCTCCTTTTCCATGGCATGTTAAAGGATAAGTGGCATTATTAATGGTGAAATAAATTTATATTACCTCTTTTTTTTACTATTGACACCTCTCAACTAACCCCAATAGGTTCTCTTTGACACATCACCTATTTCTCTTGCAAGGTGTCTAGAGGTATCTTCATCTCCTTGAGCCTATTTTGCACACAACTATCAAAACATGGATTTGTCTTATTAAGATCACAAAAACTTCATGGTTGACCTATTAACATCATATTGGGCATAAAAAAATCAATTTTTATGCAACAAACTATCCCCAACAAGTCATTCTCTACCAAAAGCCTTGACTAGGCCACATTACTTGTAGCCCTAATATCATACAAACATCCTTGTGTACAAAGTTGTATGGATGGTGTTGATAATATGAGGGAATATTATAGTAATGAGTATGGATTTACATCTCCAAGTTTAATTTAATGATTTGAGAGTGAGTGGAGATATCTCATTTTTCCCTTTATCTATCCTAAGTAGGCCTTAATTAAGCCTCCCTACAAAGAGACTAAAAAATTGATCTATAAGATCCCCACACATGAAAAACCAAAAATAAGTGGGTGATTAAAATATAAAGCATCCTCTCCATTATTCATGCCAAATTTGAAGATCTAACTCATTAAACAAACCTCTCAAATTACAAAAATTAATGTTTTTAAGCCTAATCCATATAGTTATGTATAATATTGTACCAACCAATGGAATGAGATGATGATCATGAAAGTTTTTAATATTTTATGTGTAATTTTAAAATTTTTATAATCCATATGGAGGCATGAAATCTCATTTCCCTCTCATCATGTCCTTATGGCTCTCTTAGGCAGCCTAAAAGTGTTTTGGGTTGTTAAGGATAGTTCCTAAATCTTAGGGCATGAAACCATCAAACAATTCCAAATAATTAAAGTATAATAGGGTTGATAAATTCCCCTAGGATAAAAAGGTCCCATGAAAATTTTCTAGTCCATACCAAGCAATGTAAGATAGTCGCTTGGCTGGAAATTAGGATTTTTTGAGGTCTAAGAGAGAATTGATTTAGTGAGAGTTTTCCTAAGTTTGTTTTGGGAAACCATGACCTATATATGGTATATTACATCCCCATATACATCATCAAATAGTATATATTGTTAATTTATTCTTAAAATTCTTTGTATATGCCATTGATTGGCACCTAGGGTTCTCAAAACAAACTATCTATCATACCCTAGTTGACTATATTCTACATATTTCTCACTATTGGATGTTTGGTATATCATGAAATGTTTATGAATATTCTTGACCATCTCATAAGGTTTGTAAGGTCTTATATTCACTTTAATTCACCACCTCTCTTGGTTATCATATATTTAAGCCCCCTAGTAGGGATGCCCATGCAACTAGGTCTGAACAGGGTTGTTGTGACTATGTGTTTCGTTGTTGAGTTTGATCCTTTCATGTAACAATGATCACACTAAATCACTTACCTTCTAAGGTCATTTAAAATTTTCAAACAATAAAAATTATGAGTATATTTAGTCCTTTAAACTATTTGTTTCGAGAATGAGTAGGTAGGCTTGTGAGTACATTTAGGCCTATTAGGGGTTGAAACTGGGTCCATCAACTTTATTCCACTTTAAGATGGGTCTATTACATTCACTCAAAAATTATCATATAGTCTTTTAAAATCTCAAACAAGGGTTTTGTTCTTACCGTAATTGAGCAAATAGGGTTTCAAAGTCTGTTTTTAATTTGGGTGAGTAATAAAGCTATGTGAAGCTCTGTAGTCATTTTAAAACCTATCCTCAGGTGTTTAACTTACCTCTCAAATCTCCAAAGACTTATATATCCATTTTAGGCCAATATATATTATTTATCATAAGGTATACATGTGTAAGGACTATATGAAGGTGATTAAGCCTATGACCCTATTTAAACACTTTCTCTCAAATGGATTTGGTGACCTTCAGCTTCCTTATATCTTTAAAACACACCATACACTACTCTTCTCAAGTTTTTAGAGAGTCATTTAGTTACTTATACAAACCTATAGGTGGATAAATACCTATATATACCCATTTGAGAACATCTTCAGAATGTTTTTCTAAGAGATTTATTCAACATTGAAACTTTTCTTAAACTACTAGAATAGTTTAAAAATTATTCAACACCTTGAAGTTTTATGATTTTACCAACATTACCACTATCTCAAAACCAATGCTTTAATGTATGGATGTAGGTGTTGATATGAGATATCGATTATGTATGTAGGCTTCTTAGGGTTTCAAACCAATCCTTAAACCTTTTCAAAGGCTCTTACATCATATTGTTGATATTTCAAAACCATTATCAATGACCTGAAACTTTATACCACCACTAATCCTCACTATATAAGTGAATTCATATTTAATAGTTGTAGCTAGTGTTTTTGGATAGTTTGATTGTGTTTATAGATTGACGGTGTTCTACACCTTACATGCCTTGAAACCCTTGTACTCCACCATTATTCGTTGTTCAAGATAAAAACTCTTTATAGGGTGTATGTATCTATCTTGAGATTTTTGAGCATGGTGTTTGAGTTTTCCTTTTCAAATCCACCATGGTACTTACTATGTTCAAACTCAGTGAGGGATCCTTTCTTACCTTAATGCAAGTCCATTAGACTTATCAAAACACATAGAAAATAGTCATAAGATGTGATTGAAGTAAATGACCATTAAAATTGGTATGTAATATATAAATTGTCATAATGAAATTTATGGATTTGGAAGGATGATATAGGACCATGGAGAATAATGAAAATGTAGTATAGCATCTCGATAACTTAGAATGACATAAAATGTGATAGTTGCTTCAAAAAACTCATAGGAGAGCCTTTTTTGCCAAAGGACCATCCAAATGTGCCACCATGATGAATTAATGTGTGTGAGGCATACAAAGATATCTCATAACTCAATATAACTAGTTTTATGCATCTGTGAATTCATATTTTACATTAGAGCTACTCTAAACTCAGCCCATGGGGTTTTAATCTCTCAAAAAGTAATCTATATTTTTATAAATTGTTCAAAAAGATAAAATAACTAATTAAATGATTGATGAAAAATTTTGAATCCTATAGTTGTATCAAAATTTGTCCAAAATATTAGCCCCCAACTATACTTGTACATCCTCTACCATCTAATTGAATTTAGCCTTCACTAGTTTGTGAATGAGGCAATGGGATAGAGAGAAAGATATTTATACAACTAGGGAGCTTGATACACATTAAAAATAATTTTACTAACATTTAGAATTCCAAAGGATTTTTGGAATCTATTTTTACTTGCACATGACTTCAATAGGTCTGTACAACATCTTTAACTCTTTAAGATGGAATTGAAATCCAAGATTATGACTTTGTTTTTATTCTATGACAAGTGTGGAAGATGCGTAACTATTCCAATGAATACTATAGATACTATATAGGGTATGACATGTCCACATCACAAAGACCACATAAAAGATTTCAATCTATAGGGGGTGACTAATTAGACTTTGGGTAAAATTTAGTCAACATTTTTGGTGATTCATAGGGGTAGCATGCTTTTAATGCTAATGGGATTAGTAGCCTTGCATTTCTATTGAGAAATGGAGTCTCTTGCACTAAGTTTAAAACTTAAAATTGAATTTAAACATCAGACAACAAAATAATTGAACTTCATAACACACATAAATAAAGAAAAGTACACACATGTATTATACATAAGTAAACTAGACTAAATACAATTTAACCTAGAAAATAACTCTACCTCCTAGATCAAAGGGGAATCTTTCACAATATTTTTTTCCATGAGATGAATGAGTGCATGAAGCAAGTTGTATCTTGATTTTTGTTCTTGGTGTCCTCAACTCCTTCATTCTTGCCAATCTTCTTGGCATGATCTCAAAAGCAACAATAATAGCTACGAACATATCACCGGTGAAGGTAAACTTTTCTTGTGACTAAACAATATTCTCATGATCTCTCTTCATGTTTATGCTTGTCTTAATCATTATCACCTCTTTAATCATAAGAGAATACTTGATCTTAATACTTTGAATATTGTTTGGTTTTTTTTAATAAGTAAAACATCTTCAAACATCTTATCATTTCCTGCAAGGTCACCAATCTCTTCAAGGAGCTTTGCATACTCAATATAATCTTCATCATTGTCCCCAATGATGACTCTTTTTTTTATTTCGTTATGAACATGACATTCAACCTTGCAAAATACTTCAATATATTGGAGAATTTCAATATGTTATTGCCAAGCATCTTTATTTTATTTTCCTCAAGAACCATAACTTATTCAACTTACTCACTTAGAGGATCTTCTACTTCAAACCTGGATGCAACTTCAATAAGCTTGGGTGGCCTATGATATTCCTTTTGAAACATACCATCAAGAGTTAAAGCATCTTCAAGAGTCTCTTCAACTTTACTAGCAAGAGGTGTAGGCTTTTGAAAGGTCTCAAACTCATCAAAAATTTCATTGAACATCTTCTATTAGTTTCCTTAATCTATGGAGTCAACAACATCTTCATCTTCTTTTACTTTTTCAAAACCAAGCTCTAGATCATGTTCATGAGTCTCAACCAACTCAAATTATGTGATGTTCTTTTCAAACACATTCTCTTTCAATCCTTGATCATCTTCTACATAAATACATGTAACCTCATAAATATCTTTTGTTTCTTCACTCAAGAATATTGACTTGTGCTTATCCTCACTAAGGGTAGTGCCTATAGTGAACTCTTGATCATAAAAAATTGAGTCATATTCTTTATTAGCTCCAAATTTAGCTATATTTTGTTCATTTATCTCCCATAAAATGGGTTTTCATTTAAGAAGGGATGTGGTGGGAGGGCCATAAGCAAGTTTGTGGGGTGGAGAGGGAGTATGAGATGTGGTGGATGGCTCATGGACTCTTGGGGAGATTACAAGTTGGGTTTGGAAACGGAAGAGTCATATGTTTCAACAAGATTTTTATTTTTTCCATATCCTTCTTGAGGCTCTTAATAGATTAAAATTTCTCTTCAACATCTTGGTTTTTCCACCTTTCTAATATATCTATCCACTATTGGGTATAACATCTCATTTCATATAAATAATCATTGATGACATATTGGGATTCATCTTCACCTAACCTCCACTTAATCATAAATAATTGAACTGACATCCTCAACTTATATATATATATATATATATATATATATATATATATATATAGAGAGAGAGAGAGAGAGAGAGAGTAAACAAGTTTCAGTGTGAGTTACAAATAAGAGAAGAGTTACGTAACTACCTTAAAAAATTTAGGATGATATGTGTATCTCCTCTAAAGATGTCCTAACTCTCTAAGTGGAGTGGGAGTTGAAATTCTTGCTTGACACCTTGACTAATTTATTGAAACTCCCCCTTTCCTTGGCATGTTGAAGGACAAGTGGCCTTATTGATTGTTAGATCATTTTACTACCTATTCTATCTACTTTTGACACCTCTCAACTAACCCTAATAGGTTCTCTTTGACACATCACCTCTTTTTCTTGTAAGTTGTCTATAGGAATCTTCATCTCCTTAGGCCTATTTTGCACACAAGAGTCAAAAATTGGATTTTTCTTCTTCATCTAATCCAAACATAATATATGGACTATTAATATCATATTAGACCTATAAAAATCAATTTTGAGGCCCAAAAATAGCCTCAACAAGTCATTCTCTATCAAAATTCTTAATTGTGAATATATATATATATATATATATATATATATATATATATATATATATATATATATATATTGATTCTAGATAAACCAGGTTATAAATAATTCTTTTTCTTTTTACATGTAATATTTGTTTTGGACATGTGG
>JARHVA010004528.1:1385000-1397500 GCA_037957365.1 Torreya grandis | reverse complement strand
ATAAAAATATATTTTCTCTGCCTTCTTATCAAATAAAATTTTTAATTAGGATTAGTGTTATACATTTTTTTTATAACCTTTGTCTTATCTTCTTCAAGTTTATTCACTCATAATATTCTCTTATCCAGTGGATTTTCAAAATTGTGATTTTTAATCGCTATCCTAGTTTTAGTTTAGATAATTCAAGTGTTATAAAAATAGTGACATCAATACCATACAACAATTGGAAAGGTGATATTCCAATAACTTTCTTTAAATTGATACGATCTACAAATAAATTATCATACAATTTCTTGTATTAGTTTCTATGATTTTCATCTACCAACTTATAGATGATGATAACAATGTTCTTATTAGTTGATTTTTATTTACCATTTCCTTATGGGTAATAATTAAAAGAGTGAGAAAAATAAATACCATAGACACAACATAACCTAAGAAAAAATTTAGTTAATAATTTGAGTGAATTATTAATTACAATATTTCATAGAACATCGTATCTTACTAACATATTTTATTTGATTAAGTTTCATACAATTTTTAAAGTTATCTACTTGAAAAAAAATTCCCAAACACACATGGTAGAGTAATTTATATATGTAACAACATGAGTATGACTACTTAATGAATGATTATTTATTTTTCCAATGAAGTCAAGTCCCTATTATTCAAAAGGCTCTTTCATCACCAAGGGGTTGAGAGCAAAGGTTGTAAGTTTTATTCAAATTTTTTTGCAAAATTAACAGTTTATCACCCATTCATAGGAATATTTGAATAGTGATGGCCAATAATAATGATCTCTCAATATTTTATATGTTGTCACCGAAGTAAAATAATGTCCATCACAACCCTAATTGTGAAAATTTTAAAAAATATTCTCTTATTTTTCTTGATATATGCATATTATAAATAAACCATCAATGTTTTTCTCAAATAACATGTCATCCCAAATCACATACTTTATTGATTTAAACTTTATTACTATTCATTGCTTAACATCTGAGTGTGGTAGTGATTCTCTATATGTTAGGAAAAATGTAATATATGATAATCATTAACTTTTAGATTCCACAAACACCACTAAAGGTTAATATTTTGTTTTATAATCATCTTCACCTATTGAATTAGGAACTACTTAATCATTTATTTGTTGATCCAAGAGTTGGCACAAATATTTAACTTGGACTACTTTAGTGTGATTGATATCAAGATCATACTCTTAAACCTTAGTGATCCAAATTTCTCTTGTTGAACATACATCTTATTGATAAAATAAGCAAATCACTATTGTATTAAGTACTACCACTATTACATCCCAATTTTCCCATGGACTTACTAATATGTTTATTACTAATTATTTGGTTATTAATTTCTTTACTTGATGTCTTAAGTAATTAGATTAATAGTATGTTGATTTTGGATAGTGTTTATTACTTGTGATCATGATAGTTAATAGGTAGTTAGCTATTTATATTTTGTTATGGTATATTTTAATCATGATTATACATTATATTATATTATAATAGTTTATTAAAAAATTTACATGATATGGTCTAGCTACTATTCACTTATATTTAGGTGGATATAAGATGAAGTCTACCCTCATTACTATGATTGAAGGAAGGTATCATTAGAGAGGATATTGTATATAAAGACAAGTGGGGGAGGAGAGAATGAGATGAAAATCGTACACACATTCCATAGATTAAATGTCTATTTGTTATGCATTAATTGGTAGATATTTATTACTTGAAGCATGCATTTAGTTAATAATGCATTATATTATTTTGTATGTGTTTTATTATCATGTTTACATATTGATTTGACCCTTGTAGTGTGTTTACATTTATAAGATATTAATATGGTTGAGATTTTACTATGTTTATCTTACTCCATTATTTGTGATTGTGTACTAGGTGGGTCGAATGAGTGTGGCATTTATTTGCTGAGGAAAATTAAAATGTTTAATTAGCTTACTTCAGGTATTTATATTCACCCTAACTTGTGCTCCAAATTCCTTGATTGGTCTTGTTGTGATGCAAATTATAATTATATGATCTTCAGATGGTTAAATTCTTATCAAATAATATCTTGTTTGAATAGTATAATAACATTATACGCATGGTGATAAATATGTTGTTATACAGAAAATTGCTTTAGTATAAGGTTTTTAGACAAACCTTAGAACATGTTTGAGTTAGTTGAAGTTATTGATTTAATTAAATGGGCTTCAATTACCTTGTTGATTCTATGGTTTTAATCTTATAACATATGTTATTAATTAAACGTTATATTATATTGGCAAAGATGTGATTATTGTGTGGATGATGATTATACTATGACCAAGTTTGATTTATGAAGGCTTTCAATATTTAATCAAGGATTATGAATGTTTTAATATTCGAAGGCATAGTTTAAAGTCAACATAAAGGCATCATTGCTAGGTTAAGTCAAAATCCTTTCGATCTATGTCAATTTTCATGGTAAATAATTGATATTTCTTAAGTCGATGGACCATTAATTGGTTTTATAATGTCTAAGTGATTATGAACTTTGGAATATTTGAGAGAATCTAGGTTAAGTCATTGAGTTTTTTCATGCTTTAATTCATAATACAAATATTAATAGACTATTTTTGTTTCATGGTTTTATGATGATGAACTCTTTGATTGATTAAATAGACTATGGATAAATTAGAGAAAAAAATTATGTTGTAAATTTTGCGTACACATTGGAAAATTTTGGAGATAAATGGGAGGCTTTGGATATGGAAAAAAAAGGGATAGTGGAAAAATAGAGGACAACATATGATGATGGTGAGAGGAATGAAGAATATTATTGAGCTTCATTTTACCTAGAACTACATTTGAGGTAGGGTCCTGTGACATGTGTGTGGCTTTCATTATAGATACATTATTTTAATGAAATTAATATATCATTTGTTAAATACACCATATTTGGTAGAGTTATTTTGATAATTTTAATAAGAAAATAGGTACATGGTTCTAAAAGGTTAACCCTAAACATGGTTATGACCCATAGAGATAGTAGATCACATATAAAACCATCATACATGGAAATGGTTGTGTGTGTATTCTTATATATTAAAAATGTTAAGTATAAAACCCTCTTACTAACACCAGTCGTGTGTGAATGATTAAATTGTTAAAAAAATCCTAAGGTTTTGATTTAGGGTTTAAGGAAATTTAAAAGTATTCTGTAGGATAGTTATATAGTTCAATTCTAGGCTAGATCTAAAAGTGGAAATCATTGCTCTTTTCTCACTATGTACTCATTTAAAATATTAGGGTATGATGTTAGAGAGAGAGAGAGAGAGAGAGAGAGAGATGAGAGAGAGAGAGAGAGAGAGAGAGAGAGAGAGAGAGAGAGAGAGAGAGAGAGAGAGAGAGAGAGAGACAGAGAGAGAGAGAGAGAGAGAGAGAGAGAGAGAGAGAGAGAGAGGTCATTTGTACATGACCCTAGGGAAGGGTTTGAACCATCGACAAGGTCAAATATACATGAACCTCTTTTTCAATACCTAGTGGTTGGGTGTATAATTTATTGAAGTGATTACTTAAATATTATAGTACCTATGTATAATTTTATGTTGAATAAGGGTTTTTTATTTTAGTTGACTCTAATAGAAGTAAAATATTTGTTTTTTATACTACCTAGTCTCTGGATTATAGATGTATGGGTATCATGAAGAAGTTAAAACTGTGGTATTTAGTTATATAGTTTCAATATGTAAAAAGACTATAAATTTATTAGTGGGGTATATTTTATTTTTATTGGTATATGAAATATGTGGAACAAGAATTTAATTTTTGTTGGTGATGAAGAAATAGAATATCAGATATATAAATATAAATTTGGTTATGCTTTCTTACTCATTCAAGAATTGAATTTATTGGTTATAATTCTTGTTTTTTAGGAAGTTGAACTAAAATGTATGCTGGAAGTACTCTACTTATTAACCTTGAGGCTATGGATGTATAGGTACCTTGAAACAAGTTGAACTAAACATTAGTTATATAGGTTGAATATAATTTAAAAAGTTTCATTGATTTCATATGAATGAATTAAATGTACATGAGAATACTCTAGTGTTTTACATAGCTATAGGACCAATTATAAATAGTCAAGGCCTATATTTACTAGTCAGTTCATCTATAAAGAGAAATTTTAATTTGTATTGTGAATTTACATCAATTTAATTATTTTTGGTTGTTAATAAATAGTAACTTGAATGATATATTTAAAATAATCTCTCTCTCTCTCTCTCTCTCTCTCTCTCTCTCTCTCTCTCTCTCTCTCTCTCTCTCTCTCTCTCTCTCTCTCTCTCTCTCTCTCTCTCTCTCTCTCTCTCTCTCTCTCTCACTCACACACACACACACACACACACACACACACACAAACACAAACAAGTATATATTTGAATATTATAAGGTTTATATATGTTTAAATACATATACATATATGTACATACATGTATGTAGTTTAATATTGTGTGATATCAAATGGTAACATCATAATACTATGTCCCACTAGCCAGTCATAAAAAAACTAAAAAATAAATCCTAAAAAATAGTTAATGATTTGTTTAAAAAACTGAAAAATGTATATGTACTATATATTTTTATATATAGTCTAAAACATATTTTTGGATATATTAAAATGATCAAAAATCAGGAAATTTTGAGGAGAAGATGAAAGTGTGTAGCCTTTTTCTACTAAAAAGTGGAACACACTATTATGCTTTGACCCTAGAGTGGTTGTACATTGTTAAATATTTAATCTAGTATGATGTATCTACTATCGTGTTTCGTATTGATCTTATCCATGATTAAAATTTGGGTTTTATTTCTCCTAAAATCAACATGAGACATAATTGTATTTAAAACAATATTATAAATATTCGTAATTAATATATGATTACTTAGCAATAGTTTGGTTTAAATTTTTATAAGGATTCTACATGTATGAAAATAGTTATTTATGAAAATCTAAACCTATATGAAAATGGGATTATTTACATAATTATTAGCTGATTTTGGTACATAAATGCTCATAATAAAGAATAAAAAACATTATGATGATATTGTAAGTATGTGTAATAGAAAACACATACTTACTCAATATCACTAATAGGAAGTTTTGAAGTTGTCCAATTAAGTTGTGTGTGTGAATTTGACTGATCTTAAAATATGAAATGTATATTAAGACTTTGATCAGAGTAATCCTTATTTTTTAAACATTGTAATTTCATCAATCTGATTTATTTTTCATATATTTTATGATATCATGTTAGGACGTATTCATTTATGATATGCTATATGTGATATTTATCTCATAGCACATATGTTTCTAATTGAATTTCTTGATTTCTCCACTATCACTATCTACCCATTTATAAAGGGAGGATAATTTCCTTGTTGAGAGATTGTGTGAGGGATCAATGGTCGATGCTTGGTGTGAAAAATCAATCAAATGATATTTCCTCCCCTTATAACAATCAATGAATAGAGGATTTATTCAAGATTAGTTTTAGTTAATAACAAGATCTTAAGACTCGTATGTTATATGGAGTAATATTTAATTATAATAAGTTATGCAAATATATAATACTATATAATTGTACTATTTGATGTAATTTGTATCACAACAATATTTGGCTATAATGTTTTTTAGTTATTGTATTACTTTAATCAAAAGTGGTTGAATTATTAACTGGGAGTATTATTATATATAATATTCTTGAACTTAAGATAACAAATCAGTATATGTTATATTTATCACTAGGTAAATAAAATCACACACTTAACCTTCTATTTAATAGCATAGTTTATCTTTAATTATATAGCTATATATGGATCATTAATATTAAGTTAATTATGAAGTTGAGCAAAAAATAAAATCTATGTCTAGTTAACCCTAAGGAGTTGTTAAATTCTACTATCGGATATGAGGCTTAAACTCTAGGACTTAATGAGTCCACTAATGTATTCTTATATATATATATATATATATATATATATATATATATATATATATATATATATATATATATATATATATATATATATATATATATATGAATACATTAGTGGACTCATTAAGTCCTAGAGTTTAAGCCTCAGATCCGATACTAGAATGTAACAACTCCTTAACATTCTAGTATCAGATCTGAGGCTTAAACTCTTGGACTTAATGATTCCACTAATGTATTCTTATATATATATATATATATATATATATATATATATATATATATTACACTTAAGGCCAAGTGGAAAGGATACATCAAATCATAATAATGTTAACCCTCTCATTGACCTATATCATTTCACCACTAAACAAGCTTTAAGACTTTATCAGATTATCACAACCATGAATAAGACTAGAAATTGTATAGCTGCCCTAGAATAGTAATTTCATGTCCATCTTGGTTAAAGCAGTCAGATTGAATATGAATAACATCCATCTGAGCAAGAAGTTGCTCAAGAACCTAAGAAACATGAGGTACCTCAATATGTGAGAGCACGTTTTACTACTAAGATTTCATGAGATATGAAGAAGGTTAATGAACCCAAGTTTGATTGAACCATTCTAGGAGATGGATCTGAATCATGGCTAATTGAGATGGAAAAATATTTCAAGATTTATAATTACTCTAAGGTTATAAAGATAGTTTAGGGACCTTATCAATTTCTTCGTGAATCAACTATGTGGCAGGAAAAAAATAAATTAGATATGAACCTTGACTATACCACAACCATGTGGAAATAGTTTTTGACCTTTTTCAAATAATGATGGTTTTCCCCAATTCTAGTTTGAGTAGAAGCTGATAGATTTTAAAAATCTAAATAAGGGAGACCTTTCAGTGAATGAGTGCTAGGAGTATCTCACTAATCTACTAAATTACATTCGTTAGTATTAGACATATGAGGGGTTTTGGATTGAGAGATTCATTATGGGATTTAAACCCCAAATTAGATGTGAAGTAGATGTACATGGGTGATCTATTGTGGATAAAGTCTTTTAAAAGGTAGTAAAGCAAGAGAAAAAATTAAATTACTTTTTCATGTCTAAGATAAATTCAATAAAAATTTTGGAAGTCCCAAAATGAATTTCAAAAAAGAGAATTAGAACGGTCTAAAATTTAAAAACTAGTTCAAGAATCATAATGCTAACTTTTGCAGTGATTCAAGTAACATTAAACCAGGTAAGGGTTTTAAAGGAGGTTTTAAGGGAAATCAACAATCTAATAAGAAAGCACAACCTAATAGATGCTTCATATTTAGAGGTGATCATTATGATAGGGATTTCACTAAGGTAAAATATAATGGTAATAATATGGGTTCCTCTCTACAACATAGATCTTTCGAGCAAATAATTAACATAGTCATTCGCAACCATAAAGCTATGTTTTAGGTTTCTCCTATTGAGTTGTGATGTAATTTATTTAGTCAAAAAAAATTAAATTTTAAATAAATTGGAGATACTTAATGTTTTATTACTATTAGTATTATTAAAAAAATATTTTAAAAAGTGATAGTTATAGAAAATGCATGGTTGATTAAATACAAGAATGAATCTAGACTCAAGGTTGATAAATGTTTGGTAGAAGCTGAGATCAAACTACCTAAATTCACTAGAGTAGTGGATCTATTTGAAACTCCATTAGGGTCATATGATGTTATTCTAAGATTAAATTGGTTAGTGGAACATAAAGCCAAGGTAGATTGTTTATATAAAAGGGTTGATTGTTTGAATGGTTTGGGTAGTCAAACCCAAATTGAGGGAGTATTGAGAGAGATTAATCTTAGATCAATTTATGAAATTCAATAGAATTAATATTAGTGAAAAGGGTGTCAAGTATTTATTGTATAAATAAATGAGATGGAGGAATCAAAGGATCCTTACATCAAATATTATCCTTTCCTCCAAGATTTTAGAGATGTTTTTCCTAAAGAATTATCAAGTTTACCCCCTAAGAGAGAATTTGATTTCTTAATTGACATCATTATAGGGTCTAAAATATATTTTATATCTCCTTATATAATGATGAAAACTAAATTATTGGATTTTAAGGCTCAAATTCAATAACTATTATCCAAAGGGGTGATACGACCAAGTATATCACTATGGGGTGCATCAATTGTCTTCATTAAGCAGAAAGATCAAACCCTTCACCTGTGTATCGATTATAGAATGTTGAATACAGAAATGATAAAAAAAAGTATCATTTACCTTGAATTGATGATATTTTTGATCAAACACATGGAGAATCAGTTTTATTAATGATCGATCTTTGATCAAAATATTATCAATTAAGGATTAGTAAGGAAGACATTTAGGAAATAACCTTCATACATTGATACGAGCATTATGAGTTCACAATTCTTCCTTTTGGGATAAAAAATGCACCAAAAGTATTTATGAATCTCATGAACAATGTGTTTAAGGATTATTTATACCCTTTTATGTTAGTGTTTTTAGATGATATCCTCATATATTTTCTATATGAGAAGGAACATTTATAGAATTTGAAGTTGGTTCTACAATGGTTGAAGAAGCTTAAATCTTTGGGGAACCTATCAAAATGTTCCCTATTTTATAAATGGGTACATTAACTTGGGAACATAATATATGCAAAAGGAATATACATGGATATTTTTAATATTGAAGCCATTATGATATGGGTAGCACCTAAACATGTCCACGATGTTAGGAGTTTATTGGGTTTGGTAAGATATTATAGGAAGTTTTTCTCAAAATTTTCTAAAAAAACAAATATGATTACCTATCTTAAATATAAAAATTATATGTTTATGTGGTCAACGAAGTATGAGGAATATTTTTAGGATATGCAAACAAGACTTACCTTTGCACTAGTGTTGAGAGTTCCCAATCTAAAGGGCCAATTCTTAGTAATAATTGATACTTTAGAAGATGGACTTGGATGAGTTCTTATTAAAGAGGATTTTATTGTATCTTATGAGTATAGATAGTTTAAACCTTATGACTCAAATTATGCCCCATGTGATCTAGAAATAGATGCAATAGTTTATACCTTGCAGGTTTGGAGGCATTATCTTTTGGGAAAACCATTTGAGCTCAAAACTAGTAACTTGGGACTCAATTATATCTTCACCAAACCTAACTTAAATACATATTATAGGAAATGATTATATTTATTCTCATATTATGATTTTGACATTAATTACATTAAATTCAAGAAAAATAGGGTTGTGGATGGCCTTAGTAGTTAAAGTTATATAACTATAGATAATATCTTGAGTATCTTTCACTATCAAGTAGTGCAATTCTCTCCAGTAGATTAATTTTATGAATATGATCCTAAATATGAGGGATTAAAATTCTAGGTTGATGGTTTGTTGAGGTAAAAAATAAGTATTTATCTACCGAATAAGCTCTTAGCATAGTTGAATCCATTGTATTTATGAAAAGGATTTAGGAAAGATGTGTATGATTTTTTTCATGATGTTTATAATTTTAGAGAGTAAAGGTAGAGAATGTACATCCTATTGTATTTATATACCTACATGTTGTACCTGAATGGATGTGGAAGCTCATTAGTATGTAATTTATCCAAGGGTTGCCAATGTCATGAAAATGACATTAAATGATTTTGGTAGATTTTGATAAACTCAACAAATTAGGTTACTTAATTCCTGGTAATATTTTAAATGATGCACCTATGATTTCAAAGAGATTTTTGAAATATATGTATAGGTTGCATGGGTTTTCAGAGAAATTATTTTTGGATAGGGACCCTAAAATGACTTCCAGATTTGAGTGACTCTCAATTCAAATATTGGTACTCAGTTAAAATTTAGTATAGAATATCATCTAGAAATAAATAGACAAATAAAGAAGGTGAATCAAATGTTAGAAGATCTTCGAAGGATGTATTGCATAGATCAAACGTACAATTGGAAAGAGTACATTTCATGAGTTGTGCTTTTCTATAAAAACTCATACCAATCATCATGAAAAATGGCCCCATTTAAAGCTTTGTATGGAAGAAGGTGGAGAACACTAAAAATCTAGTACAAGTGATAAGAGAGGGTAGTTTTTTTGTCTAGATATGCTTCTTTAAATGTAAGAGTAGGTTAAGATAATAATGCAAAGGTTGTATGAATCCAAGAAGAGGAAAATGATTTATGCTTATCAAAAAATAATAATAAGATAATTTCTAGTTGGAGATAAAGTATTTATATGGGTTAAACCTTAGAAAAGATCAATAATTTTTTCAAATCATCAAAATTATATCCTATATATGTGGGACCCTTTGAAGACATTAAATTTGTCAATCAGGTGGTGTACAGGCTTAATTTTCCACCAGTTTTAACACTCACGAATAATTTTTTCTGTGTGTTATCTAAAAAAGTATGTTGTTGATCCTACTCATATGTTGGATTGGAATGTGTTACATGTTTTTGATGCTAAGATGGTCATAGTATAGATAGTTAAAATAATTAACACTTATAATTTTAATTTTTGTAATAGAGAGATGTCACAGTACATGTTCCAGGAGAACTAATATTCTAAATATAGTGCTACTCGTTAAGATTAAGAATAGTTTCATAAGTTATTTCTTCATTTGTTTTATTAGTAATTTTATGGATGTTATGTTTATTTTATGTTAAAAATTGTTTTATTTCATAAATTTAATTGAAATAAGTTTCATCAAGATGATGACTAACTTTAGGGTGGAAGGATGTTACATCCTAATTTTCTTATAGACTTACTATTCTATTTATTACTCATTTTATAGTTAGTAATTGGTTTAATTGATGAGATATTTAACTAAATTAGTAGTATGATGATTTTGGATAGTATTTATTGCTTGTGATCATGGTAGTTAGCATTTATTTAGCTATTTGTATTTTATTATGGTATATTTTAACCATGAATATACAATATAAATTTTTATGATAGTTTATTTTTAGTTTTACATAATATGGTCTAACTACTATTCACTTTTACTTAGGTGGATGTGGGATAAAGTCAACCCTTCTAACTATGATTGAAGTAGGGTATCATCAGAGAGGATGGTGAAAATGGAGACAAGTGGGGGAGGAGATAATGAGATGGGAACCTTACACACACCACATAGATTACATGGTTATTTTTCATTAATTAATTTGTATATATTTGTTGCTTGAAGCATGCATTTAGTTACCAATGTATTTTATGCATTTTTATGTGTTTGAATATCATGTTTTCATATTACTTTAACACTTTTAGTGTGTTTACATTTATTAGATCTTACGATGGCTGAGATTAGAGTATGTTTATATTACTCCATTGTTTACAATTGTATACTTTATGGGTTAAATGAGTGTCCAATATGTTTAATGAGATAAATTAAAATGTTTTACTTATATTACTTCATGTATTTATATTCTCCATAACTTGTGCACCGAAGTCCTTGATTGGTCTTGTTTTAATGCAAACTCCAATTATGTTATCTTGACATGGTTACACTTTTATCTGGTAATATCTAATTTTAATAGTATAATAGCATTATACAAAGAGTGATAAATTTGTTTCTATAAATCAAATTCATTTAGTATAGGATTTTTAGACAAACCTTAGGATATGTTTGAGCTAGTTTAAGTCATTTTTATAGTTAAATGGGCTTGAATTACATTTTTGATTCTATGATTTTAATCTTATAACATATGTGAATAATTAAATGACATAATATATTTACAAGGATGTAATTGTTGTTTGGATGGTGATTATACTTGGACAAAGTTTGATTTATGAAGGATTTGAATGTCTAATTAAGGATTATGCATGCTTTAGTGGTTGAAGGCATAGTTTTAAGTTTGAATAAAGGCATGTTTGGTAGGTTAAATCAAAAGCCTCTAAAGCTATGTCACTTTTCATGGTAAATAATTGACATTACTTAAGTTAATAGACCATCATTTGATTTTTCAATGTTTAAATGATTATGAACTGTAGAATATTCAGGAGAATCTAGGGTTGAGTTTTTGAGTTTATAGTCTCTTTGAGTCATAATATGAGGCTTGATATACTATTTTTATTACATGGTTTGGTGATGATGAATTGTTTGATTGGTTAACTAAACTGTGGATAAATTAAAGTAAATGATTATGTCATAAATTTTTCATGGATATCAAAAAAATTTGGAAATAAATGGGAGCCATGTGATATTGAAAAAATAAAGGGATAGTGAAAAAATAGAGGAGAGCAGCGGACAATGGTGAGAGGAACATAAAATATTCTTTGGATTAATTTTACTTTGAACTACATTTGAGGTAGGTCTATTATGACACATGTTTGGTTTTTCATTATGGATACATTATTTGAATGAAATTTGACTACTATTGGTTAAACACACCAATTTGTTTGGATTTATGTTGATCATTTTATAATAAAAATAGGCACAAGGTTATATGTGGTTGACCTAAGGATGGATAAGGCCCATCCATAGGGATGGC